>JAHQIW010006104.1:0-82168 GCA_019055375.1 Parelaphostrongylus tenuis
CTTGACTCGCCGGAAGGTATGTCAAATGAAGCAACGAAAACTGAGAGTTAGCTCTAGAAGCACATTTGTTCCAATGAATTACGTCCTCGCCTATAGGCCTCCTTCCAGCTTTTCCAATTTGGCACTGTGGACGCTCCATATGCCTTACAACTGACCAAACGAAAATCTCTCTCGGAAAGGATTGCAGTTTTATTTTTTTGTGTTGACTGTACATAAATTTGAAAAATAATACACGCATGGCAATTGCATTCCAAGCTGTGGAGATTTTTGAGTACGTATGGCTAGTAGTGTTCTTTTGATGTTCTAGTCGTCAAACGGATTGGACATATGAATCAGCATAGGGCAGGAACACATAGTTTTCCCCCTTGGAATTAGCTTCCGCTTTCGTGCTGTGAAGTAAATTGTAGCTGTTTTTCCACAATGAGTCGCCTCAGCATGACCGATATCACAAAAGGAAAGAGACCGACGAGATGACTTCCTTCTTCTAGCACACCAGTAGTCCAAAGAACAATCGAAAATTGGAATGATCTTCGGCGGTAGATCAAAAAACACGAAGGTGGTGGCCTAATTTTTATGTTCAACACACAGCCTATATTGCTAGACGAAGTAAGAGTGATCGATCACCCATTTGATGTCAGAAGATTTCAATGACCTTAACCGTTTACTTGCTGCGATCCATGTCATATTAACAAGCAGGGTACATTTAGTGCATTTTACGCTAATTTCCTGGCTATAAAATGGAAATATCGAAGTTTTGTTGAACTGAGTGTTGACGCCTAATGTCTCTGATATTTATACCTGTGTGTAGGAAAGATCATCAGTAAATAACATCAATATCAGTATAAGTGCTTCTACGTGTATTATTTGTAACAGAAATGGGTAGTGCACTTCAAAGTGGTTACATTTCTTCTCTTTGTTTTTTCGAATTTCCGTAGGTTAGCCAGATGCGGAGTGTAGTTTGTGTCTACGGATTTGTAAAACAAGATAATTTCTTATACAACAATTGAGGCGGTCAAAAAGATTAGAGTAGAGATTTTTTGCTTTTGTAATTTGCTTGAACTTCCATCGCCAAAGATTTTTTTCAAAATAGAAATTGAATTCGTTTCTAGTTTTTGAATGCGACACGTGCGATAGAATCAGAAAGCGAGATGAGCATCATATACCACAATGATAAGCTGCTTAAATTGCCAAGATATCCATTTGTAAAAGCTCTTTTTAAAATTATGGATCATGACCCCTTGAGAACGTATGCATCTCAGAATTAAAGAGAATTTCTCCTAAGATAATAGCAGTTCCTTATTCCTTGTTGTGACGCGGTGGCACTGTTCCACATCCAAAGGCCTATGAGACCACGAGACGATGCATAGGGAAAAAGCAAGTTCCACTGAAGCTTTTTCGGTATTGCATATTTTAGCCGAAATTTTGCAACGCTTTCATTCTGGATTGAAAGAAAGCCGAAAAGAGTTTTTGACGAAGCAGTTATCACTGCCTGAAATTATTGCGACAGCGTCATTTTGCTTCTAACGGCGAGATTAAATATCGTTTTTCACGTCGCTGAATAAGAGATCGAAGGAACGACATCAAAGGTAGACGAAACTGTACTGCTTTCGAGAATTAATCATGATCAATTGAATTTACCGAAAACCCAGAAGCCGTCCTTTTGCAACCATATGATCGCCCCGTGGTCCATAAACCTTGCGCGCCTCTTCAATAGCATTTTCACCTAGCGCCATTCGCGTATGAGTAGCAAGCGAGTTATTATCCAAGACAGCTCTATATTGAAGGAAATACAAGCGAATTGTACACCAAAATGTCTACAAAAAAAAAATGGACGATTGAACGATACCAAAATCATGCAATTTTATAGCGAGAATAGTATTAGGGAGATCATAACGGCATAGAGTTTTTGCACAACCCATTAAAAGTGTATTGGAAAACCTACTATGACAGTGGCTACTAAGAAGCAGGAGCTGACTGAATAAAGTTCCATTTAGGAATAACGAAAGACAAATTTGAGGAGTAAACGAAACATTTATTTGCTGTCTAATAAAACCGGATTTCTTCTACATTCAACATAGTTGTGGAAGTATTTCTCGGACCTTCTATAAGTTTTCCAACATTTTGTATTTTTCGTTCTATCCTCTCTGTCAAAGGGAGAACTAATGAATATATGGCATTTCAAACCTCTGCACTCCATGTCTTTGATTATTACAGTCAAAGACGGGCGAGAAAACTAAACAAAGATGCATTTAACGAATGGGTGTTATGTTAAAGAAATTCTATGTTAATTACAGCTACTTCGCCTGGTATGGCGACCATAAAAGTCTTTTCGTGTGACGTCACCGAAAAATGGAAGCAGTGAAATTACGCCGTCAAAGTGTGAGAAAGATACCATACACAACTTTCACGATCATTTTAGCCTTTAACAATCAATAGTTCTTGCTCTAAAGTGGAAATTAGTTGAACTATACTTTACAATATATTCGAATCTTTGTGTAAACAAGCCGGGATCATTTCCGTTTTTCGGTCTCGGTTCTAGCGCTCGTGGGAAAGTAATTTTTCGGTGATTTTCAAAGTCCGTCGGAACTGATGTTAACATAAAGCTTTACTAGGTTAACGTTTCGGACATTTTCGCCTTCTTTAGATCTAATGATTCTTGTCCGATTGTCCACGGTCTTTCATCCTGCTGTAGTCCTTTATCTTGGTGGTCATTTGAGTCGAACCTTTTCCGATGTCATAATTACATATCAAGAATATTGAGTGGTATGCAAGGCATACGACATCAGGTGGGAGTTGAACCCACGTTTCTCCCATAGCGGAACGGCTAAGACGTAAGATCTTACCTCTGCTTAGAAGCAGTAGAAACAAAGAATTTACTCATATTATATAACTCAAAATAGCTGTCAATATAACTGAGTTCAATGACGACACATGTGTTAATGATAATTGGATCTTTCATACAGGTGTTTAACTCAAGCATGAGAGTAGAGTCGAATGTTTCGATGAAGCTGATAAGTCATTCGATGCCTGTGTAACAGGCTTACCAAATTCATCAAGTCGAATGTCTCACCAGAAACCAAGAACTTGTCAGAGAAAGATACGATGAAACAAGATCAGATTACGCTAACGTTGGAATCAAAGTCACACTTTCGTCGATTATCAAAAACTGTAAGCTGTCAGACAGATTCAACTTTTCATGAATTGTTCAATGGTCAAGGTGGCCATGAAATCTTCTATTGATGTGGAAAATAACAAGGCCTTGATTCTTTCATAGAGCTTTCAAGAATATTGATGAAAATAAAACTCATAAAAAAACGTGTCCGTTTATTATGAAAATTTTTGTGTCACTTGGTGAGCTCAAATTTGTGTTTAGGGAAAGAATGCGATGACACAGAATCAAAAGTCACTCATAGATGGCCCTACCGTAAACTATTGCTGCAAAGTACGTTAGCGGTCGGGATCACCCTGTGGGCCATAGTATTCAAAACGGTAAAATCACTTCATCTGTCTAAACAGCAATAGCTGAAGCGGAGCAGACATTATTTTTCTTTGAGATTTCAGACGCGAAGTAGGGATACCGATGAAGGCAGTGTGTGATTCCATAACTTCAGATGCTACCTACTGAAGGAGTGAATCATTGCTTTCAAAGTAGCGATGTGTTTTTTCACATCGAGAAGGAAGTATGCATTCATACAATTTTGTTTCTCAGTTAAATCGGCGAATCGAATGATTTTTCGCCATTGCTCAATGATTGAATGAAATTCCTTGATTTACCAGATTGCCGCGTGAATTCACAATTGGTAATGATGCAACTCATAGCACTTCATCTGCAACATTTCAAATAGAATCCTCCATTCTTCTTCAGACGTCATCGTTTTGCAACTCTATTCATTCACGCGCCACCATAGGTATTATGAGACTGCCAGACATGAATGTGGAGTAGCTTTGTAATGTTTTTTGTGATGTTTCGAGATTTTGAAAGTTTTCCAAACCGTTGATATTTAGCACATAATTTTACTGCTTGCTACACTTTTCACGAAGTCACGTGATTTCACATAATTCTATCTCTTCAGTCAGTCAGAATTCTTTTTATCTGACCGCCATTTGCGGTGGTTTGATCTTGTATTATACCCAATAATGTGCAGTGCTGTGCAAAAGCAGTTGCGTCAGCCGGGATTCGAACCCAGATCTCACTCTTTCCGGGAGCGTATGCTAACCGTTGCACCACCGGAAAGAGTAAGATCTGGGTTCGAATCCCGGCTGACGCAAATGTTTCTGCACAGCACTCCACATTATTGGGTATCTTCAGTCAGTATTAGAATTTCGAGCAAAAAGGCGGCACAAGAAGGAGCATTTATATAGAAAATTTTTCTGCTATGATTATATTTGACTCGATAAATTGAAACACTTGAATAATCTTCGCTCAGATCTCTTTCTTTTCTTGAGTTCTTAATGAATCTGTGGTTGCACTAACCTTCCACACTTCTTGGACTTTAGCTAGCAAAAGAGAACGAACCTAGAAAAGATCCATAAAGCACTCTGAGTGGGGCTGTTTCAATTTTTTTCTTTTGCAGTTATCATTACACTAAGAAGCATGAGCTACTCGGTGAATACTCCTCTTTTAATTTTTAAATGATGAATGATCGTAGTGATAAGTGATGTGAGGTCGCATTCCGTGGAAAGTAGTCGTTTTTACTTGCCTTTTTGTCACCAAACAGAGTCCTTTCACTCGATTAATAGTAGTCACTCGTCATTTGGAGAAATGTGTTTCAGAATCCAATGTAGTTGCTAGAAAGCCTTCTTAATGTGCACTACCGAAAAAGAAAAAAGGCGCTTCACCTTCAGGGCAGTTAGCGCGTTTCTTGAACTTCACAGCGAACTTTGTTCGGAATTATAAAGCAAACTCTTCATTATGGGAGCACTTCATCGTTGCGATAAGATAGCATGCTACTAAGGATATTTCAATAGAGTTATTTTCTATGCGATCACGTTCACGCGTTATATTTACACGTATTTTTTAACAGTAAAGTGACATCCTCGGAAAGTCAAAACATTTTCACCTATTTTTGTTCACTTATTGCTTAACTTGTCAGAGGGAAAGCGCCTTCTCCCATTCATCATTCTTCTAACACCATAGTTATTTACGTCTTCTACAATTAACCTCAAATATCGGGCATGTATAGTTGCAAAGGTCGATTGCTTTCTTGTAGGCAGGCATTATTGTCGTCTTGAACAGACAGCGTCGTGATGAATGTGTGTGGTGAATTTGAGTCACGACATCTCCTATGACAACCACTTCCAAAGGTGGACCTCAGAAGACAATGAATGTAGAGCGATCACATTGTGAGCAATGTAGAATACGTTCATGGAGAGTCCACACAACGTAATTCTACATCTTGCTGATGTACGAGACCTATTATTTAAAATAATCATCTAGGAATACACTATCAACTTTGCAGCCGGCCAAAAGTTGTTCGGAGAGTTCTATCTTTAACTGCGTACACCGAAGCGTTGTGCTAGCTTGGAAAGAAAGTTTCCATAGTTTAATAAAATATTCAAACTTTATGCATATATTCAGACAACAAACAACAATAACTGTCCTTCAAAATACAGGAGATGATTATTCACCACTTCTTGCCATCGGTCTGCCACGTTTCGGATCTGATGGAAGTACCACTCCTTCGGCTTTGAATCAAAAAACTCTGGACATGCTTCCTCAGCTTTATCGAAAGATTCAAATCTGCGACCTTCAAAAAGTGTTCCGTTGATCGAAAAACGCCGTAATCAGATGGAGCAACGTCCGGACTATAGGGTGGATGCGGTAGAATCTCAACTCCGTCCAAGAAACGACATTCCCATCCAAACGATGGAAATTTTTTTTTCTAACTTGGTGGTTAATGGTGCAAGATCGGTAATGAATAGTCCGCATAAATCAATTGACTCCTTCCACGTGAGCATTACTCGCCTTAAACACATCCCCGTCGCAAACCAATGGGTAGGGTTCAAAGCGGCAGAACTTTCCTCATCCATTTTCCGATCAGCTCTGATTTATAATCTCTTATTGTCTCACAAAAACTCTAAACTCCAGCCACTGAAGAGAACAGGGTCTTGATAATCTAGCCAATGGACTGTCATTACCACTACTGCTGCCACTACTATTACGAACTTCGTCGGTTAATCAATAGAATTTCTTTAAGATTTACAAATTTCTCTCATCCATCCAACTAAGTTGTTCTTCATCGCTCAAATTGCATCTACGAAGAGTGCAATAATTTCCAAGGTGTTATCGGCTTCGCCATCGACTCTCTCATCTTAACTGTTTCCCATAAGAAAAACGAGAGGGCTTTCCCAGCCTTACAAGAAGGTACAACAGAACCTTTCGCCTAAATTTTTTCAGGCAAACCTTTCTCCTACATTTGCTCAGATTAGTAGCTTTAGATTAGTCTACAAATATTGGACTATTCTCGTATAAAACTTCTCGTTACAAATGGCGAAGAATTCCCATTGGAAGCAATTTGGCGTATCACAAAGTTTTTGATGTACTGTTGCTCCTCTAAAACCACTTTCCTGTGGTTGCAATGAAGTTTTTTGGAGAGAGAGGAACTGGAAGGAGTAGAGGAAGACGTCCTAACGGTATTCAATTAAAGAGAAAGTCAGAGAAGGCGTGAAATTGGTGCACATGCCAGAGTCGAAGTTGTCACGATAAAATGTGCTCACAGTGCAGAAAACATTTTTATCCACGGAACGATAAATCAAGGTTTGTTCTATGATTCCATAATGTTCTGAAGTACACATAACAAAGAAGTAATTCAAAATTATTGATGAAGTTGCACCGTATGCGGATACGATGCATTATTTTTTGTCAAGCTATATATTGCCTATGTAGAAATCGAAAAAAAAAACTTATCATGACTAGCTGACGCAAGATTTTCAGAGTAGTAGTAATAGCAGTTGAGCTGACGTCTCCACGATTCTCCTTTTTCAGGGCCTGTACGTATCTATTTTTAACTAGTACTCTACCAATCTCGGGTCACCTAATCAAGATAAGTTCTTTCGATGTCCATATATCAATTATCATTGCCGAAGTTTGTAAAAAGTCGAGCTGTTCAATTATTCATTCTCTATAAATTTTCAATCTTTATAATAAATTTTTAGTGTAACATGAAATGAGAGAGTATCAAAGTATGAGATTTGTAATGTCGCACTTGATTTAAATGTATAAAATGATGAGGTGATTAATCATTTGACATTTTAATTTACGACTACGTGTATCGATGAATTTTCACCGACCTGATAAGTAAAAGATAAATATGGTTGAAATAAATAGATATAACTGATATATAAAATTTAATATGTCACTGAGCTAAGAGCAATTTCGATGTTGTTGGGTCAGAGCTATACGTGCGTTTCGGCGGTGTCGCCCACATCATCAGTGACCCACGTCTCATTCTGAATCGTGCAATATAGCAGCGATGGCGAGACGTTATTCATAGTGATAACATGATATTGTGCTATCACCACTTTTTTCAGTTTATGAACTATTAAATCAATAAATTAAGGCTTGTAATGAATATGTAGAAACCAATCTCATCCACCGTGTTCAAACCTCACTCTAAGCAACCTGCGAGCACGTTCTTAAGCCTTTTCGAAGTTCTTACATCAGAGCCATGCGTACGCCTAGGGGATGTCGCCCGCTTTAACAAAGGCCTACGCCTCAAGCTGATGTGATAAAAGTTTTGAGTCTTTTTTGCAAGCATTGCTTGAGGAATGCGTTTCCTCAAGAAAGCATTGGCATTATTTCTGTTACCGATAGCCTTACTTGTGTCGCTTTCATCATTTTCTACCCTCTATTGCACAAGATTCTCAGTGGTGATAGAAGTTCGCATTTCATTAGAGAATTACCATATCGCCATTAAAGCGCGCCCCGCTCACTCGGCAACCGTATCACGTATCAGGCGAATTATCAGAGCGGAAATCAAAGGTAGAAAGAGGCCCTCAGAGCCAAAGTTTTAATCACACAGAATTTTTCCATTCACAACTCCCTCTAACAAACTCTTTGAGCTTTTTTTTCGTTTGAGAACTGAAGCATTGCAGATTTTTACCATAACATGAGATGCTCAAAAATTCCAGTGCAGCTGGCTTACTTGATATGTCTCGTTTTTGTGGTTTCACCAGCATTCGGATGTGGGACAATGCTACCCGGTCAAGGTATCGAACAAAGAAATTTCTGCTCTTTCGAAAAAATTTCCTTTATTTATCAGTACATGCTAACGTTCTAAAAGTGGCAGAGATTATAATTTTGAAGTAGCCTTCTTTGGGCACCTTATCATTGTAAATAAGAGATTTTTGTCTCGTTCTCTGTTTTTCTTGATATGCCGTATCTGAGAAAGTGCTTTTAAGTTGGGTAACAAGTTCAGTGTATTCTTTTTTGTAGTGGATTACACTGATCCTTTGCTCCTATGAAACGCAACGTTTTGTGACTAACCCACGAAGGTTGGCAAAAAGTAGAAAAAGAAATAGAATAAGAAATAGAATAAAATAAATATACTTCTAGGAGTGAAATCATTATTTTTGCTTGAATCAGTGTAAATAGAGGCATTTATGCTAATATTGAAAGTATTTACGTAGTAGTAACCACTATTACACATGGGCATAACTCTCCGACGAATTTTTAAATAGCCGCAGCCTGATCTAAGAAAAACCTCAATTTTTTTCCATTTTAAAGCTAGAAGAATATCCTTCAACGTCACTGGATTTACTTTGCCTGTTAACATGGTGTGGACCACACCAGCCGAAGCGATCAAAGCACCTGGAATTTCAAGAAGCGCAATGGAGGTCCAGTCATTCGTACAACGCCTAACAATGCAGGCTGTGAGTTTTACAAGAAAGCTAAAATTCTATGCTGCACTACCTTTCTGCTTTGGTGTATCTAATGTTGACCGCTCCAACTTCCCAATGAACTTCTTTAGGCCATTGATGTATTAGAGGAACAAGGCCGTCGTGCTGGTCTCTTCCCTGCCGTGATATCAGGCATTTTGGATCAGCTCACCGTAAACACCAGTTACAGTCCACTCCAATGCGCTCAAGTGAATGTGAACCCAGCCGTAGACGCGGACACTATGAGTACGTGCTTGGTGCTGCTTTTCAATTCCGCTTCATTGAAAAATGCAGATTAAGCTTTGGATTATGGACTGTGCGTAATCAACTTTTTCAAAGTCCAAAGAAAAAATGTTTTCAGTTCAGCTTTTCTTTAACTTTATGTGCGCTGGTCTTAACAGAAATGAAACTGACAAAATCTCTCTCTTGGAAAAATTTTTTCTCGGTCATCGGTGGGCAGACTGGCTCGTCTAGAGGGCAAGTATTAAGGTCAACAGAAGGCCCCGAAGTGCTACGTTTCTCTGGGGCGTATGTAGACTTAGAGGCTAGGATCCCTGTTTTCAATGCGCAATCTTCTCATACCTTCTTCTTCTACAAATCGAATTGTTTGAAGGCAGTCATTAATAGTCACTTAAGCACTTTAGCCCTATATTTGATCTCGTCATCACAGCCGCCAGTCTTCTTCACTGTGCAGATTTCAGTACATCCAGCACTTAGTTCGTTTTTCGTCTTTTTCCTGAGCGTCGTAGAATACTGGTTGAGCGGGCCTCCTTGCAATCTCGAGAATAGCCTTGGTTTAGTGTTCCATAGGACGTTGTTGTTGACTGTAGAGAGAAGTGGAGGGCGACTGCCAGAGAGAAGTGGAGGGCGCAGCTCGGCTTCACGCGCGTCGTGACGAGCATCACAATCACTCGGCCACGGCGTCCAGTCACATAAGAAGGCGTTAGAAATTGCCTGTAATAGTTGGGCTTCTCCTTGTGCAATAGGGGAACTGCCAAATTACCCTACGAGTGTTCATCTCTTACGTTCAAAACTCAACAAACTGTATCGAGTAACAGGACAATAAAAACAGTGAAGTGAGTGTTGTTTTTGTGAACTCAAATGAGCTATAAGTACGGTACTGTTAAAAAGGACGAGTGTGATATGGCTTCTGGAATATTGTAATCATTTCAAGGCTCCAGAAAACGCTACAAAATCATGGTGACAATTTGTAACTATAGTGCAGCGCGCTTGCATATGAATATTCCTTAAAAGAACTCATGGTGCAGAAAGGAAGGACGATGTACAGTGTCGTTTTCCCGGCCGAGAGATGGAGCCGCTACTCATTTCACGTTGTCCATAACGCTGAAGAATGGTTTTTTGGAACATGTTATTACTAGAGATGCCAGCGGCATTGGCGTTGTAATCAAAACGGGTATGACCCAACGAGCTTTGTTCGCTTGAACAACTAAAAACCAGGATTGTGCTCGTGGTTAAACAGATTTAAATTACAGCCAGCCTAGACCACCTACGCTCTTTATGTACCAACATCAAGCTGTGACGAAAAGGTAAAAGCGTTCTGTATGAGCGCAAAAGTTCTTTAGAAGGAACTACTGATTCTTAAGGTCACAATGGAGATTCTAACGCAAAAATTGGAGTGGAAGAACGTTTAAAAGATGTCAGATAGAATCTACGGATTAGAAATGGGATTCACAGACTATGTGAATGTCTAGTTTTATGTGTTGCCCAAAATAAATCCATGGATAATCACAGTTGCGAAAACCTCGTTTGCACCAGTGTATGTCCCCCAATGAAGAGTATCATGAAGAAATAAACACACATTTGCAAATGGAAGCTTGTCTAATCGCTGTCGCTGGTGTTCCAAGGATTTTACTCTGGATCAGATCACTGCTTCCTCAACATTCCATTTCTTGCAAAAAGAGAGAGAGCCGTCGAGTACAGATAAGAAAATCCCAAATAATCATAGTTTCAAACTGTATTAGTCGGCTTTAGAAAAAATACCGTCACCAATAATAAGAACTGAGAATACGATCAGTTTCACCAAATTTTCAGATTGTCGCTTTAAGAGCCGAGAAATTGAAAGTAATCACTTGATCACCATGAAACGTTTGCCTCCAAACTCAGGCTGATGCGCCATCGGTTGATGTCGCGCGATCCGCTAGCAAACGTTAGCTCATGTTCGAGCCTTCAAAACGCTGCAGAAATGCTAAAAAAAAAACATACCTTTACTCTCGACTATTTATATAGAACAACTGAAAAACACTAATAATTTAATAATATGATGAAGAATGTATCTCATAATTGTTATTTGAGCCAACATGTCATTTGGTCTGATAATGGGCTCTTGTACAGCCTGATACACGTGTTTCGACCTTACAGTCTCGTTAGTCGGGTAAAACCCGCCGTCTTTTAGCCAATCCTCTGTGGGAGCTCTAGTATCCACACTAAGATGTAGGGTCGACGAACGATTTACACCGTAAATCAAGTGAAATTATCACTGAATTTATAGTGTTTTACACTCGATTGCTCATTGGCTGGTATTTTCATAATATCATACCTTTGTTTCGAGTAATTTCTTGAAATTACGATCACATTTTAGATATTTTCAGAGCACCTACAGAGGATTGGCTAAGAAATAACGGGTTCTGTCCGACTGACGAGGCTGTAAGGTCGAAACACGTGTATCGGGCTATACAAGCGCCTATTACCAGACCACATGTCATGTTGACTGAAATAATCATTATGGGTGTAATGAAATTTGACGTGGTCTTAAGAAAAACAACAAAAGTATAATAATCTGATGAAATGTTTTGAGCCTTTTGTGCAGCTACAGGAGTAGGACAGTAATTATGGCCAAAGTTACAGAAGTAAGAAAGGGCACTTGAGTTCCATCAAAGTTCTTAAATAGCAAAACTAAGATCATTGCACTTTGGAGCTTGCATAGAACAGTTATAGATCCAGAAGCGCAACGGAGAAAATCATCAAGAATTACTACTCGCATCTATTAATTAGACGCGTTCTCTTACGATCATATAGAAAAAAGAAAAATTCTTCTTTTGCTATCTTCCCTAATTTTCTCTTAAAAATTAGATGTATTGTCTTGCCAGTGTAGAATGGAGAGTATCTGACACGAGTAAAGTAATAGTAAACATTCGAAGAAACTCTCATTATTCTCATTGACATACCTGCTCAAATCTTTACACTTTGCCGAAATGTAGTGTTTTGAGCCAACGGGAAAGTAACAACACCGAGATGTTGCTCAAGAAAGAAGACTTCCACAACATCGGCGAGTATTGCCCAATCCGCTTGCTGTCTATCGTCTAAAAACACTGCACGCGAGTTATCCACAGGAATGATAGAAGAATGGACGAAGTGCAGCCATAGGGACAAACATGTAACGAAAAGGAATTCACCACTGTAGCATAGAGCCATACAAGAATTAGAATGGGACAACATAGGAAATGAATTCGATGGCCAGCAGTCACATAGCCTTCACTCTGCTGGTAACATCGCTCTAACAACACAAGACATTAGCCAGACGATTGAATGGCCGATTACCATAGCGTTGTGAAAAGACTGGTCTGCGGCTGAATCTCAAAGAAACGAAGCTCATGATGAAACGAGTTAGCTCTGAATGCACCATTTACGCTCGTCGGAATGAATATCTCCAAATGCTCTAGCTACGTGTGTCTAGGTCGAGAGCCAATACTATGAAAGACACAGCTTTAGAGTTGAACAAGGAAAACGAGTGACTTGGAAAGCGTTGAAGACCACTGAAAGGCTAGTAGCGAAAACAAACGAACGTCCGAAGTCAGGAGGAAAAATATAACCTACAAGGGGTCTCTCCAGTGAAGAGGATCCATTGGTTGCTGTTGCACGAGATATGAGAAAGAGGAAGTTTCAGTAGTGTGCGCCTGAGTCGCTCGACGGTCAAAGAACAATAGATGATACATGCGAGAACTACATTGAAAGTCATTGCGAACTTATGCGTTATATTGCAGTCCGGATCTGATCACTACAAGTTGATCGGGTTAGCAGTAGTTAGCTCTTAGTGGGTAGCATCACTTGTAGAATAACGTTGATATATTGGCGAGTCAATGCAAAATGGAAGAAAAAATGGTGATGTTCAGAGTAATGAAAGCACTTCATCAGAAAACCTCAACCAAAGAAGATACGGATTTAATCAAAGTTTAAACTGTCTGCTATTGTAAACAGTAAGGCACTTTTTAACCTTTTTCTCGGGAAATAATGACTAAAACCTGAAACCCTTCCAAAATGTGTACTTTGAACGAAATCACCCTACAATTGATCAGTTACTTACTCCTTTGTTGAGTGAAGACGATTAACTGAAAAATTTTTACAGTTATGATTGGAGGCTGCATTATCATCGGTAATACAGTGACCAGCGTATGCACAATGCCGGCTGCTGGTGGTGGTGGTGCTCGTGGTGGTGCTGTAGCTGCTCCTGCGATGTGCACGTACATGAGCCCATTTATGGGTATTACGCCCGTATTAGCAACTCATCGGACTATTTCTGGAACAGTTTCAGTTAGAATTACGCCTCATCTTTAACAAAATCAATGATGATGATATTATGAGCACCTTATTTAGACCACAAATATCATCATGGCAAATTGGACAACTCAAATGTGGCAAAGCGTGATGAATAGAGTAGCTCGTTCCCTGGCAACTGGACCATTTGGCTCGAACTTCATTGGCGTTTCTGTCGCAGTCGGAAGTTGAAAAACGTATTAAATGAATTACGTTATTGTGAAGCAAATTATATATTATTATGAATATTTAGCACTGTCCTACCTAGAAACACGATTAGTTTATCTTCCAATATTACTGAAAAATACTTTCAAGCAAGGCTTCTGGCTGAAACAAAAATGTGCACCTCTGACAATTTGTTTCCTTTCGATTGTTCATGATAGTCAAACACACTGCCAATCCTGTCATATAAAGCCACCAGCCCTTTGCAATGATTGTCCTAAATATTTATTGAACGAAACTCGAATTGTCTTAGCTGAGATTGCTGAATACTCGTCCACGTCATGCGTCTCCCAGATTAGTGAAGCCTTTCGACGCTATCGCCCTCTACACTATCAAGTTCTTTTAGGTTGACCACAGATTAAAGAAATGAACATTACCGTTAGACAAGGAATTTTCATGAGAGTGTTAGTAATCATTCGAAAGCCTAAGTTTCTGGCTACTACGCTAAGCATCCGTTCTTTGAATTCACCCTTTTATGACACTGCAGTGTTTAAAATAAAACAATGTTTCACACGCATCGTGCGCTTTTAATATCATCAAGCTCATAAGTCGCTTGAAGCACGAAAAGCATATGAACGTATAGAGGAAATGTTGCAGTATCGGAATCATATGCTTTATACAGAGTTTTTATCAAATCGAGAAAGAATTTCTAATCGATCGACAAAGTGGTATTTGACAACTGACGTAACTGTCATGCATCCATGCATTTAGATCGATCGATCACACAACGCCATATCGAATTTCGCCAGAAGACACACAGAACCGCACATTAACAAATAAACAAGCGCGTTAGATATGTGGAACTTGATCTTATTTTTCCTGATACGTTTCAATGAAACATTCTTTCCAAAATTCACCATGGTATTGAAATGGCGGAAACTTGCACTGCACTTTACCTTCGCTAGAGCGATAGAAGCCCTTTTCAAAAGAAGAGCCACGTAGCGCAATAGCCATAGATTTGAGATTTCAAATGAATATCAAAAATCCTATGAAAAATTCTTGCTCAGCAAAAGGCGTCGTTTCTTCATTTGTCCACGATTAACCGAAAAGTGCCCTCTCAAGTGCTCAATCTCCAATGGTCCGTGAAATGTGAGGATGAGAAAGAATTTTCCCAACATCCATTGAATTCAAAGTTTATACATGAAATCAATGGAAAACAACAATAATTATTCTTCAAATAAAGGCCATCACTATTCACAATCTTCCGCGATCGATCTGCAAGCTTTCGAATCTACTCGCTCGAATTGGCGTCCACACAGGAAATGTTCCATTGTGTGAAAAAGAACATAATCACAGGCGCAGAATCTGGACTGTAAGCTGTGTGCAGCAAAATCTCTACTCCTTTCAATTCATCAAACTTACTGTTAGCCTTCCTTGTGGTGTGAGGTATGGCTTTGGGGAGCGTTTCAAGACACTGAGGATGTAGTGGAGAGAACAATGAACATCCAGCTCCGTGATTCGTCTTTTCGACTTAGTGATTATCCCTGACTTCACTTATGCGCCAAAAATCTGCGCTTTTATAAAGCAATATGAAAGATTTTTATGGCCCGTAGGAAGCACTGCTGAAAATTGATATTAGGATATCCCGCGCTTCGTAAATAAGAAGAAGGATCTGAAGTTCTTACCTGTGTTACCAATCCAAAATTGAAGGCGCTGTTCTACACGATTGGCGTTCAAATATTAGGGAATGGAGATGTAATGAATAGTGATTGATGACACTAGTATAAGGGCAGTCACCTAGTGGGTTTTTGGGTAGTCGAAAGCACAAAAGGAGAGTGAGCCAACGGTCCCGATTTTTTCACGAAAAGCCTTGAAGAAAGACAAGATGATCAACGAAGTCCTAGAGCATGGAGGGCCACTGAGCTACTCTTGAACGTGATAGCAGAAGTTCTACTGGTATTTGATCGAATCATCTGACGATCAGCGAGACAACAGGTAATACAGGTGATGTAATGGACGTATTCCGATAAAAGAATGAACAGTGAAAAACTTCACTTTCACTGCCTACCCGTGAGCAGTAAAATGATTCGTCATTGTCTCACGTGAAGATTTGCCTTTTTTTTACAAGGAAGTGAACGAATGTGTGACTGAGAGCGCCCAGTACAATGACAATCGTTTCACGTTCTCCCAAAAGAAGAACTTTGTGGTAGCAAAATCCTTCCGAATTTTTAAAATCAAAGCTAGTGCAAATATGCAAGATGGTGGAATTAGAAAAAAAACATTCTTTGCTTTCAGCCCTTTCCTCTCGGTTTCTATCGTGCCCTCATTGCTCAAATGTTCAAAAGCGCATCTGTCGCTCCATTCATAGCACCTTTATGTAGATATGTTTTGACTTCATAATCATAATCACTATTTATTTTAACTATGAAAGCTGGATTGGGTTCCTAACGGTCTGTTCCTAATCTATGTTCGGTAGCGTTGCTGTGTATTAGTCCCACTGCCGACCGAAAAGTCTTACAGACGTTGCAGTTTTTGAGTTACATATTTCATCACACTGTAGTTCCAAGCCTGGGTGTTGCACAGATATAAGTATTGTTTGATCGCGATAAAAGGTAACGGAATAAAAAGGAATAAAAAAAGGAAAAAGGAATAAAAAAGGAGTAAAGGAATATAAGGAAATGGAATAAAAGGAATAAGTTAGTGTTTGCACTAAGAAAAGCAGAAAAATTACGGAGAGACAAATTTTCGTGCACCACAAGGTGGAACACAATGTCTGAACTGAGGTGAATTGCAATTACTCGAAAGAGTTCATAAATGACGGCCACCACGTGTTCTCTTGAAAAGCCCAAAATTAATATTCTAGGCAGAAAACTCTGATGAAATAGACGTTTGCAATGTCAAAATTTAAAAAGGTTTACGTGTTTATTTACTCTATAGTCGAAAATAGTTCGTCTTAACAATAGTGTAGAGCTGCTTGTATTGGTCGAGGAGACCGAACCATGTCGGCTAGCTCTGATCTATGAACCAATGTAAGAATTTACTTGGACCTCTTTTCTTCTACGTTTCAAGTTACATGTTGCGTTAATGTCCTTACACTCCTCCAAAAAGAGTAGTATGCCATGAAAATGAAACTGCAGCTAAACTGACTACTCAGTACTGATGCATTATTAACCCTTGAGGGACGACGTGAACCAGCTGAGCACACTACTGTTTGAAGCCATTTCTTGCATTTTCTCTCAGACATTCGGTATCCATTCCTTAAATCTCTGCAGTTTCATTTTTAATTTCTGAAAAAGACCTTTATCCACGTTGTAACAGAGAAAATAAAGTCATGTTTGGCACTCAGTTTGCTTTAATTGCTCGGTTGGGGCTTGTATATAGGCTTTTCGCCAAACTCTTACTAGTCACTGAATAGTCCAAATCTCGAGAATTTCGATGATGTAGTTGGTTTTCTAAAAGGTTATTATAGAACGCTGTAGAGGAGAGAAATAGACTACGTTTTGCACTCAAAGTTCCTATAGTACGCAAAAGTTATATATGCACGAAAAACATATGATCATGAAAAGAAGATTATGGAATATCAGCTGCAAAAACTCAATACTTTACTTTTCAAATGAAGGAAAAACCTCAATTGAATAACGTAAATTACCCGCCTCTTGAGTGTTGCGCTGTGCGACCGATCAACTGCCGTTTCTAAAGGGTTGAATACTAAAAGCGTATGTGGAGTAGTGGTTATCAATTGATGGACAACGTTCAATCCCGCACTCAGAGGTCCCCAAGCCTTCCATCCCTCCGGGGTCGGCCAATGGCACAAAGACTTGTTTGGGAAGGGAAGCAGCACTGACTCGGTACATCGGTAGAGCCAAACGTATCACTCTAAAGGCCAGATGTGCATCCAGTCACCTCAAACGAAGCTAGAAAGTTGAAGACGAATACATGACTCATTTCTCAGGACGATCAACGCCAAGTCATTATTTGAGCCAACATGTGATGTGGTCTGGTAAGGGCTCTTGTACAGCCCGACTCGGAAGGTTTTCAGAGTTGTTCCTTTAAAAAATATTGAGTCGGCATTGGAATGCATTGATATTTTATCATGCCATAGTCATTATCATGACAAAACATTGTCAATATATTGTTACGACCACCGTATTATTGTTTCCTTAATTAAAAAATTCTTTTTCGGTTTGTTCGTGAGCCAAGTCTTAGCAAGGTTTTGAAAGTGCTCTAATAATCAAAAAATTATTGAGAGTTATAGTTGAAGTAGCATTTTACACACTGTGCAGGATTATTTTTGCCAAATTGTTCACTTTTTGTATTTATCAATTTCTGGGTGATGTATGAATATCATATGGAATGAGAGGACATTCAAACCCAAAGGTTTGTGTCGTAACATTCGATTTCATGAGTACAAAATGACCATGTAATTGAGTATTTGTTTATTTATTAGCAACCAAGTACAGAGAGAATTGTTGTTGACATAATAATTGAAGTTAAATGTTATTGAAATATAAATGTATATAATTGAATATAATTGGTGAATGAAGCCTAAGTTTGCGAATAAATACAAAGACTAAGTAAATTTCTAAATGGAAATTATCTAGGAGGAAAACTTTAAAAGGAAGAGTACAAAATTTAACTCCTTGAGTCCCAAAAGGTACATAGATGTGCCATCGTTGGCCACGTGGGCGTGCCGCATACGGTGAGAATTCGTATTTTTGCGCGCTGCAATGGAGATGTGGGAGTTTGTTCGCTAAATCGTGGTTCTGAGGAAGCATTGTCATTATTAAATTACGAAACACCACAAAAGACATTTCCATAAGCGACTTTTTTTTGCAAAATTATGACCCACATGTCAAAAAATCCGTTTCAATGAGAAAACATCGTGGCATAGAGTGCATGTTTCCAAATGATATATAATACCTCTTTTTTTAGCCGAAGTTTCTAGTATCATTCGATAGTATCAAAAATCCCAATTTCATAACAAGTGTGATTTGTGGAACGACTTTCATCATATGTTTTACTAAAAAAAAAGATATCGTTTTGGTTTAGTAGTGCATTGCTTCAAGGTTGTAGTGGATTTTCCAGTAAAATAAAAAAGACTAGAAAAAAAAGACTCCATGGGAACTTATGACAATGAAAAGGTAAATTTTTCATCAAAGCGGCGTCTATAATGTAATAATGTACTTCTATTGAAAAAATTACTAGAAATTTTTAGTTTTCATGAAAGACGCAATGTAATTGAGTAAACAATGCATCTCGAATTCTTCCGTAATTCTTTCGACGATATTGTGTGATTATAATTCGAAAACAAGGTGAGCAACTTCGATAACTTATGTAAAAGTACTCTTTAATATGTGGAAGAAGCAAGCTTTGACAAATTCTATGTACATCTACTTAAATAATTCTTACAAAAGATGCTTATTTCTAATCTAAGGAATATTTCCAGATATAGAGAGTCAGGCCCATAATACAGCAAAACAAAATCTTTTCTTTAACTCCATTATGGACTCTGAAGGACACTAATCTTGAGATATCCCTGAGTCTTATCAACGATGTGGCAGTGGCACTGCATTGTGCAGTATCATTTTTGACAAACAATTCATTGTTTTTTGAGTGTTTTGACATGTTTCAATCAAAAATGTTCTTAATAAAGTCTCTTCTACTATATTCAACCATCTACTAGAAATCTAAATTTTCTATGTAGCAGAAGCTTTTAGGTTTTCTGTATTAGAATTATAGAAGAAACTTTGTTTTGTCGTTATAAGGCTTAGGGCTCCATTCATTTCATATTGCCAAAATAAACCCGCTATTAAGCCTAAGCTTGTGCAGCCTGAGCCCATGCACCAAAGCACATGAATATGTGCATGGGATCTTCAAACATCAGAGTCGTAAGTTTATGTAGATTTTTGACGATGAGAAAGAAAATCCTAAATTCAATTATAATAATTGCAATCGACATGTGAATTTCATCTGGCATGGTCTATCGCCATTCACACACCATAGTCGACAAAATGTTGACATTGTCGAAACTTACTCTATCGAATGGCTATGTATAGCTCAAAGAAAGAGCTCTGACCTGAAAGAGATATGCGTGCGTGAAGCACAACTTTTTCTGCTATAACGCTGTGTCTTTACAAAAGGCAAGCATGTTTCTTTCAATTTTTTCGAGATTTGAGCTATCAACGATTAGTGGCAGTCTAAATAAAAAGTTTTGTCTAACGAAATGTAGGCGTAATAGTAATTAAGCGTGCAGCGCGTGTGTAACATAGTCTTATTTTGAATACTACAACGCCGCAAGTATACCTTTCTACAAAAGAAGCATTTGATTCAGTTTCCAAATGACTATTGCCACTTCTACGAAAAGTTTTTCTTTGATAAAAAGGGTTTTTTTCAAAATTCCCAGCTGGAAAAGCGAAAAGAACCCATGAAGTAATAAAAACTTCAATGGCAATTTGATCTCCATTCGATAGAAATGAAATATTCATATTTATAGCGAGACCGACACTGCACAAAAATGAGAGTTTCTATGCCAAATGTTTATCTAAGTAAGCATTATCAGGTTGTTGAGATCTTTGGACTGATTACCTTTCTCTCAAATAACATATGTTTAGAGTACCGAATTGCTCTTAGAAAATTTTACGCATCAGCCCACCATAGCAGTTTATTCGAGAAATCTAAATCTTTTTGCTGTTCATTCGGCCATTGATGAAAAGACCATTAGCCCTGGGCACTCCGTTTTCGTGACCGGTTCATTCACGAAATTCGTATATTAGGCCATTGTTCTCATTCTATCAACACTCCGACATCGTTGCCCGTTGGGAGCTCGGCCTACGTCTTTGTACGGTTGCCGGCCCCTATGCTGCCCCATGAATTCGTTACTTCGTCCGTTGATGCGATGTCATCATACCCACTCCATGGCATTATCTTCTTGTGTATTTCGCTCTCCTTCTTGGTATTATACCATCATAGCCTTCACCTCCTCTAATTCATCACACTATCAGGGTTTAACTGTTTCATTACTGATTATGTTGTTGCTTATTCGCTTATATTTATATTTACTAGTTGATCTCTCCGCGTCGCTATTCCTCATCCAACTTGTCACCTGTGGTGATTTTCTTGTTCAATAGAGTTTCTCATTGAGTCGATGCGTGCGTTATAGAATTCTGTTAGCTATAGTCGTTTTATTGGATGATTAAAAGGGGTCCGCTTTACCGAATTGTCATGATCTGAATTCACGAAAACCATGTTGTTATTTATCGCCGTCGTTTCGTTAAAATGGTTTTATTAATGTTGTCCTTGTGCATGGAAAGCTCCGGTATTCCATGTTCTAGATTTTCACAACTTTTTTCCTCAAAAAATGTTTAGCTGAGCTTTGTCGCAGACACAAGATGTCATCGATAGCGATGGATGGCTGAAGATATTACACTACACGTTTCTCCTTGAAAAGAAAAGATACCTTTTGTAGAAGTTCTAGCATGATTGTGGTCGCAAATGCCGTAGTATTTTGCGAATGACACGAGCACGGTACAGGGGAGTATTTTGACGCAGTTTCTCAAATAGTATAGGGAAACAAATAGGAATCTCATCTGAAACAATTTGAAAGTCTGAACGATAAAAATATGCCCAGAAGCTGTTCGAGACGATTCAAAAAAGTAGTTCACAGAAATCCATCTCAATTTTCAAATCTCAAAACAATTTGTTTTCACTACTTCTGAGATTAAAGGCGTCAAAGCTCCTAACAAACGTCCGTGAACGGATTCAGTCTGGTGGCTTATATCGGCATTGAATCCAATAAAACTAACAACTATTTGATCTATATAATCTGCAGTGTTTTTTTATTCCACTATTTCTGTACAGTGATGTGGTGTTGTAAGTACAGCAGTTGACATCTTCGATACCTCAAATAATACTGTGTGAGAGAGGAGCAAGGGCCTTTGTAACGTAGGATTATAAGGCCCTGATAAAGGTGAAATGCTGATCCATTTGCGGCTAAGGCTTCGAGTTCTGCATATCAGCTTCCTTATATATATAGATAACATAGTAAGATAGCCACAAAAGCAGTGAATGAAGGAATTTCTCCAGAAAACAATTTGCGAAATGAGCAAATCTTCAGATGATAGAAAAAACTACGAAAGAGTATTGAGTATCATTTAAAGAAGAAAACAATTGTGCTCAAAGTGGAATTGTAGTGATTACAAAATTCAATGAAGTTGTGACTCGGCAATATCGCCTTTGAAAAAATTTTATTTATCAACTTCCAACTGTAACAGAAGCTCCAAAGAACTGCAGTCTGAATGGCCCAGATGCTAAGGAACGAGCCACTCTATTCATCACGTCCTGCCACATTTGAGTCGACCAATTTGCCATGATTATATTGGTGGTCTAAAAGGAATGTTCATATTGACATAAACTTTTCTACTAAAAATGATAAGCAATCTGACCGAGACTGTTCAAGAAATAGTTCGATGTTGCACTGGTACGGTCGAACGGTGCATTACCATACACATGGCGCCCGGCGGCTGTTGCTGCGCCGGCGGCAGCGGTGCCACCACCGGCCCCGGCGGCGGCGGCATGTCGCATATGCTGGCCACTGTGTTGCCACTGATAAAGCAGGTTCCCTTTGGCCCATCTGTAACAGTTTCTTAGTGACTTTCTTTTTCAACTATGCAGTAAGCAGAAACGAACTACCGCACATATTTGCTGATCTTTTTTGAAAATTCTATGTTGTCACTTCTCTACCAACTACGGCTGATGTGAAATTACTTGGAATATGCCTGATAATCATTTCTTAAGCCACGCATGTCAGCGGCTATCAAGGAGGGCTGACTTATAGAACCCGATACACGTGTTTCGATCTTGCTTATCGCGCTCTATAAGTCAGCCCTCCTTGACAGACCACTGACATGCGTGGCTCAAGAAATGATTATCAGGCATATTGAAATTTGAGCTGTGATCTTAAGAAAACGAATAATCGAAAGATATAATACTTGGAAATACTTGCACACAAATTAAAAGCTTCTGAGGAATGGCTGTCTTCGTACGGTGACCGAAAGGTTAAATCGTGACAATGAATTTGTTTCATCCTTTACGTGCTCATTCGTGCTAAAGCGCTCCAACTATTGCCACCGGTCGTACTTCCTATGTTCAATTTCGCGTTTTCAAACATGCCAACTAGCAGCATTCAGCAATACACAAAAGAGATTGCTATGTTCGCTTTGCCATGAACTTTGTCGTAATGTTTATTTTATTGATGGACAGACACAAACGTTGTCAACAAAACTTCTTTTCACAATGCTGATTGACGATTCGGTTGTTTATATTTGCAGTTCAAAGGTAAATAAGGCAGAATTTCGGAATCGGTTAGAGGGTTAGCGATCCGGCAACAATCAACTCCAGGCTCAGTTGTTGCTTTCATGTCTAGCGCGGATGCGCCAGTTCTCAGTCGGCGTCCAGTGCTCTAATTTTTACCTTTATTTCGAGTGTTTTCTCAAGACAGTTCTAAAATTCCAGTAGATCTCTTCATTATTATTTGAGCCAACATGTCATGTGGTCTGATAAGGGCTCTTGTACAGCGCTATACTTGTCTTTCGATCTTACAGTCTCGTCAGTTGGGCAGAACCCGTCGTCTTTCAATCTTTTTATTAGCCAATCCTCTCGGAAGCCTGCTCTCGCTACAGCGAGGTATTGTTCCGTTGTCTCAAGGGAACACTCGAAATGAAGGTATAATATTATGAAAATACCAGCCAAAGAGCAATCGAGTGTAAAACACTGTAAGCTCGGTGATATTAAAACTTCACATACAGTGTAAATCGTTCCTCTTCGACATCTCTCTGTAGAGTGAGCAGGCTCTCGAGAGGATTGGCTAATAGAAAGATTGAAAGACGACGGGTTCTCCCCACTGACGAGATTGTAAGGTCGAAACACGTGTATCGGGCTGTACCAGAGCCCTTACCAAACCACATGACATGTTGGCTCAAATAATAATGAAGGGCTTTAATTGCAATAGATAGATGATTGTTTTGTCATCACTTTACGTTTTATATTGTAAGTCAAGTGAAAATATCACTAAACAGACAGTATTGTGCTCTCGATTCCTCTTGGATGGTATCGCTAATATAAGAAATCTTCCGCTTTGAGTGCGATTCCAGTGTACGGCACTCTCTATTTAGTGATAATTTCACTTGACCTGCAGTGCAAAATGTTTGTCGTCGCATACTCTTAGTATAGGAAATGAGTGCCCCGAGAGGATTGGCTGAAGTCGAAAGGGTACCGCCCGACATGACACTGTCAAGGTCGAAACACATGTTTGGGCTCTATAAGTCAGCCCTATATAGCAGACCACATGCGTGGCTCAACTATTGAGTATCTGGCATATTTAAATTTGAGTTTGGTCTTGAGAAAACACTAAAAACGAGAAGTAATTTTTCAGATCACTGATGACTTTGATAGATAGCCATTTGTGGAAGTCATTGCAATCGCTCAGGCAATCCAATCTGATTGGAGTCCCAAGCTCTGGAACGCTGCATTACAACGTGTGATTTTTTGTCGACTCCGGAATGTTGAGCTCCCGGCAACATGATATTAATAAATACATAAGGTTTTTTTGAAAGCCGTAAAAATTTGTAATTACGTGAGGTCACTGTCTAGTTCTCGTCGGCAAAATGTGATGGAATAAAATTTAGGAACGGAATCAGTACAAACCGACGTTTCCGCTTGAGACGGCTATTTCTTCGCATTGAAGTGGACTGTAGCGAGCTTGGATAGAAAGCTGATTCAAAATGGCAGTTATCACAGCAGGAGAGAGACCGGCACGACGACCCTGTTCTTCCAGTACATCAGTGACCTGAAAATGTTCAAAAGCAAATTGAAGCATTTTTCAATAGGGTGCCACGAAAGTGCTGATACGAAAGTAACGTAATTTCGTTGTAAAACTCACAGCATGCATTATCAGACGATGTACGAGTGACTGGACTTCCACTTCGCTCCTCAGAATCTCGGCATTCTTGGCTGCAACTGCAGGATTAGAAGTCCAAACCATCCTAACAGGCAGGGTAAATCCAGTGACGTTGAAAGCTACTCTTCGTTCTGCAGAATTCAAGCATATAGTCTCATCTGAATTCAGTTGTGGAAGATGTTTACTTTCTCTTATAGTCATGCTTGTGTCCCGGAGTGATTACTACTGTCTAAATGATATCAGAACTTGTAAAATTGCTTATACGCCCACTTAACAAAAAAAAATGGCGGTTTTGCTACCAGAACAGTTACATGTCTTTTATTTGATTTTTTTTCTCGCAATCGCTCATTAATCAGAAACATGTTGCGTTTTCGATAACACAATGAAGTAGTGTGAGTGAGTACTATGGTTGATTTTCGGTAATACAGAGAAATAGTGAGAACGAGTACAAAAACCAAAAAGCACCACGTCCCTCACCCTCTTACGAAGCGTAAGTCGTGTTTATGAGATTTTGAAGTTGCAAGCATTTCAAGGATTGCTTGGAAATGACAGATTAACAGATAAGATGTTCTATTTTATAAAAGTCCAGGGGATCAACAAAGAAGAATCAACAACGGGCATAGTTCATGAAAGTTATTCTATTTGATATTTTCTTTGAAATTAACAAAAATCAAAAGCGCTTTAGTTTTCAAACTGGAAACGTAAAAAAAATCATTAAACGGCTATGTTTCATCCATAGTCATAAGGTCTCCAAATTGCAAAATTTCATCTGTGAAGGAATCTTTTGAATTCATAAACTTTGCCGCTTCAGTGATATCCGAAATTTTTTAGCATCAACTGGACAGAGAAGTTTGCTCCCTCGAAAACTCCTCTATCAGATACCTTGGCCAAATGGCATTGTTCCACAAGCGAAAACCGGTGATACCACGAAGAAGAGACGTAGCAGAAGAATCAGCGCCTTTGTAGCTTTTGTGCATCTCGTGTTTTAGTTGTCTAGAAAGTTGATTCTGAAGTTGGAGAGCAGAAAGGAGTTTGGTGAAAAACCTTGAGATAATCCGAGTAAGTGATATTTCGCTTTTGACGGCCATTTCAGATTCATTTGTCACGCACAATCAAACTATTAGAACGTGATAAATATGGACAAAAATAATACTGCTTTTGAATTTCAGTTATAACAATTGACGATCAATATCAGTAGACATATGTGAATACAAGCAGAAGGAACTCAAATAGACTTCATTGTTTGTTTTTACTGTTTTGAAATGAATTGAGGAGAAGAATTTGAACTCTCGACCGAGTGAATTTCTGTTTCGTGCTAATTTTCGAACAGATCAAGACTATATAATTGTTCGGCAAAAATGAATTTAGAAGTAAGGCGCTTCTCTAATTGATCATTTTGAGTTGTTAGGTTAACGGGAAGAGTGAAGAGGCCAAGCTTCAATTTTGGTTAGAGTGCTTTGTAGAATTTTTTTTTATACGTTGCACTCTCTAAAAGATGTTCAGTGTGTGCGAAAAAGTTTCAGTGTAACGAAGGATACCTTTGTGAAAAAAAAGTGCTTACTGAGCTTCTAAGATTTTAATTAATGCAAATGCTCCCTAGTTTTGAATCATTGCAGACTTCCATAAACAGTGGAAGACAAGGTTTTGTAAACACATATGAGTTCACGATCCATTTCAACAAACGCTGAAATGCCGTGCAAGATATCTGCGATCCATAAAGAGTTGCAAACTGCTCATCGGTTTGGCATTAACTTCTTCTAGCAGTGCTACTCGTACTATCTATGCTTACTTCTCAAGCACACATGAGTAGGTTGAAGTTTAGCATTGGAAAAAAAAACAGAGATCTCCACTCAAGGACGCTGAATAAAACTTTATGAGCTATTCTATTCCTATGTTTACTTTCGAACGGCAAGATCCTATAATTGAGCGAAATGTTCCAATAACGTTGATAAGTCACTCGATTCGCTGAAATATCAAAAGAGAATTCCACAGCCATAAGCGCTCGAGCGTATTTTTCATCTTTTACATTAATCTCAAAGCGTGAGAAAGCATAGAAAGGGACTTTGTTTCTATCTTGTTAGGAGATTCTATAGCTATACCACCACTGAAAAACCTATAAATGGCCAAAGCAAATGTGATTGCCTCAGCATATAAAAAATAACGAAAATTTTTTTTCCCACTGCCTACACATGGTAATAAAACTATCTGGGCGTTTCATGGAAATAACAGCATTTACACAAGGAGTTAAAGAATGACAGAATGTAACAAAGGCTACGACGGTGAAATGATATTGTTGTTGTGTTCTCATGAAAAAGACACTTCAAGGCAGAAATTGTTCGCAGACGTCCTGCTAAATGTAATTTAAAGAGGTAAATTTTACCGTCGTACCCTCCTTGATATAGAGGCTGTGACAGAAAACAGTAATTTCGATTTTCACATCGAATTTTCGAAATGTGCTCAGAGTTGAAGCGTCCAGTAGTGATGACGTCTTTTCGCAAATTCTCACCTGCCTACCACCACTGATGAGACTCGAATAGATTGCTCAAAATATATGCTTATAACGAATATAAACTCGTAACATCTCTTATTGATTTTTTGCGCTCAAGAATTGCTAGTGCAATGTTCATAATGGAAGTTCAGTTAGAGCTTCCAGTTTCTAGCGGTTCAAATAGCATCTTGATGTGGTTCTGAAAGTTCTTACTTTTACTCGAATAAAACCAATAGGGCTATGAGTAGCGTAGTATTCTAATCTATTTTAATGCGCTTGATAGACATTTGAGTATAACTTTAGTTCACTCTAACTAGCAGCTACTTCAGTTTGAGAAATGGAATCTCAAATGGTAGAGACTGGAGGATGGGGATATCGGAAATCTTTGTATCTGGTGTGTTGTTCTCAATCTTTTTCACACTATCATGACGTCGTTGCCTAGAAATTTAGTTGACAATTTATTGATGATAAAATATTTTTTTATGCTTAGTTGACGATGTGCTGATGATACGATATTTCTTCTATGAATGGATCACAAAAAAAAAATCATCACAAATCTTTTTGTACTAGCAATCAATGTTGACATGGCTACAACCGAAACGTTCCCTAAAAAAAGTGATCCAGTTTTGCGAAACCCAATTTTCTTTTAGCTGTTGCAGCGTAATGCGCTGTTCATTTCAAAGCAAAATAAATCGTTGGAATTCTTAAAATTTGATCTATTGAATAATCATTAAAACTCTGAAGGGGAAGCTTTGATCAGCGAGAAACCTTTGAATGAGGAACAAAATATTAGTATTGCTCTTTCAGCGCAATGGCAAGGCTTTTTCATAGTTGAAATACACTGTCCGAATCCTTTTGTTTAAGCTATCGAATGATTCTCAATCATTAAAAGTAAGCATAAAATAAGCTTTTTGTGAATTGTAGGAATGGCATTTGGCTATTGGAAAAGTGCCGGTATCTTTTTCCCGATCGATTGTCCTACTTTTCAGTCGATATGTTTTCTTCGTTACTTGTGGCTGACGGTTCGGCAAATACACCCTCAGAGCCTGAACGTCTTATTCAATGTAACGTTACTTATATTACTATGTGTTGTGGAAAAATGAAATTTAGGGCAATAATAAGCGAAATTGATTCGAGGAAAACCTGTCACCGTGCAATCTAGTCTAGGGAACTACCTATATTGTTAGCCCAAGGTGAAGTATGTATCCGCTCACCTTGTCACTAGGTCAAATTAACGATAGGTGTCAGCTGATACCCAGAGTAGAAAATCAGCCTGAGATAAGGTGCCAAGTGGTTATTAATGTTAAGGCACTCTCCCTTTTTGTACACTTGCGGGTTTCTGGAATTTATCCAGAAAGGTTCAAGGATTTTTTGCTCCGATGTTTTCGATTCGTGGTTTAGGTTTAACTACTGCCTCAAAGTCGTCGTCGTCGTCGCTTTTAGATCATGTGTACTTAAAGGTTTGTTAATGTCTTTATTTGTTTTCCCATACAGGTAAGTATATGTAGGTAGGTGTACGTACGCATGTACTCCTTTTTGATCAATAATACGGTCATGCTGGTTTTCCATTCGCTATGATCCTCTCCTCGAGATGCTCCAGACTCCCTACTTAGAATAGGCGCCGACGAACGATTTGCATAATTGCCGTCAAGTGAAGGGCCTACCGACTAACGAGGCTGCTCAAGGTCGAAACAAGTGTATCGGGCTGTACAAGAGCCATTAACAGACCACATGACATGCTGGCTCAAGTAATAATTATGAGATGCATTGAAATTTGTGCGTAGTTTTAAGAAAACACTCGAAACAGATGGTATGATATTTCAAAGCACCAGTTAGGAACTCGAGTGTAAAACACTGCAGATCTATTGATTTTTCACTTGGCGGCAATTGTGTAAATCTTTTGCCATCTCCTACTCTGATAAGGAGATGTAAGGGCCCCGAAGAGGATTGGCTAAAGACGAAGGCTGTCCGAGCAACGAGGCTGCTCAGGCTGAAGCACGTGTATCGAGCTGTACGAGAGCCCATTAGAACATCACATGGTGACAGGCAATAAGGAGATTGAGCGATTGATGCCGATGTCATTAACAACCTCACTTTTGAACAATAACACGGTCAAGCTGGCTTTTCATTTATCAGGACCCTCTCATTTTCACAAGTAGCGTGTGAAGAGCAGAGTGAGTGTGCTGATGAAACTACTTAGAATTGACCTGGAGCTCAGGACTTTTTGTGTCTATATAGGATCTTGTTTTTTCAAAGACGAATAACATGTCGGATTTTCGAAGGGGTACCGTTGAAAAGATGGACCCATTCCTTTATTTCACTTGCTAACACCTTGTTGATTGATCTTCAAAGTGCTTTTTTCACTGTATAAATCGATGAATACTCATGGTTTTTTTTTATTTTTTTATACGCTTACCTTTGCCTTATATTTGCTTGCCCGTCTCTTTGAGGGGGACGCAGGAGCTGACTTATCCGAGTTGACTTCTAACCTCCGTCTATGCAGTTGCAATCGATTATTGCGGGATTCTAACCAACTTGACTCGTTAAAAGGGATGTCAAACTGAAGCAACGAAAACAGGGAGCAGCTCTAGAAGCACATCTGTCTGAATGAAACACGTTCTCGCCTATAGGCCTCCTTCTAGTTTTCCAATCTGGCACTGAGGATGCTCTATATGCCTTGCAACTAACCGAGCGGAAATCTTTTTTGGAAGAATTCGCATCGCAGTTTGATTTTTGCTAGTGTTAATGTACACAATTTCAAAAAATTATGCAAGCATAGCAATTCCCATCCAAGGTGTGGAGATTTTTGAGTACGTATGGCTAGTAGTCGCTCTTTTGATGTGCTAGTCGTCGGACGGATTGGGCATATGAATCAGCATAGGGCAAGAACACATAGTTTTGCCCTCTGGATTGCCTTCAATTTCCGTGCAGTGAAGTTAATTGTAGTTATTTTCCATACTAAGTCGGCTCAGTATGGTCGACATCACAGCGGGAAAGAGACCGGCGCAATGATTTCCTTCTTCTAGTACACCAGTAGCCTAAAGAACAATCAAAAATGATCTTTGGCGGTCAATAAATAAACACGAAGGTGGTGGCCTAACCTTTATGTTAAACTCACAGCTTATATTGCTAGACAAAGTAAGAGTGATCGACCATCCATTGATTTCAGAAAATTTCAATGACCTTAACCGCTTCAGTTGCTGCGGTCCATGCCATGTTAACAAGCAGGGTAGATTTAGTGCATTGTACGCCAATTTCCTGGTTATAAATGGAAAAACATCGAAGTTCCGTTGAACTGAGCGGTGGCGGCCGCTAATGTCTCTGATAGTTATGCCTGTATGCAGGCAAGATCATTAGTAAATTACATCAATATCAGTATAAGTGCTTCTACGTGTCTTATTTGTAACAGAAATGGGTAGTCCCCCTTAAAAGTGGTTACATTCTTCTCTTTACTTTTGCGAATTTCTGTAGGTTAGCTAGATGCGGAGTGCAGTTTGTTTCTACGGATATGCAAAATAAGATATTTATCATACAACAACTAAAGCGGTTAAAAAGATTAGAGTAGAGATTTTTTTTTTGCTTTTGTAATTTGCAAAAACTTTCGTGTCCAAGGATTTTTTTTTCAAAAATAGAAATCAAATTCGCTTCTAGGTCTTGAATATGACACGTTTGGGTGAATCAGAAAGCGAAATGAGCATCTTACAGCCCACAATGATGAGCTGCTTAAATTCCAACTTATCCATTTGTAAAAGCTCATTTTGAAATTATGAATCATGTCTCCTTGAGAGCGTACGCGTCTTATGAATGAAGAAAATTTCTTCTAAGGTAATACTAGTTCCTCAGTCCAAGTTGTGACATGGTGGCACTGTTCCACATACAAACGCCTATGAGACCACGGAGACGATACATAGGGGAAAAGCAAATTTGACTGATGTTTTTCAGCATCGCATATTTTGACCGAAATTTTGTAACGCATTCATTCTTGAATGAAGGAAGCTGGAAAGAGTTTTTGACGAAGCAGTTATGATTGTCTGAAAGAATTGCGGGCGCGTCATTTCGCTTCTAAAGGCAGGATTAAATATCGTTTCCCACGTCACTGAATAAGAGATCGAAGGGGCGACATTAAAGGTAGACGAAAACTGTACTGCTCAAGAATTAATCATGATTAACTGAATTTACCGGAACCCAGAAGCCGTCCTTTTGCAATCGTATGATCGCCCCGAGTTCCATAAATCTTGGCGCCTCTTCAATAGCATTTTCACCCAGCGCCATTCGCGTGTGAGTAGCAAGAGAGTTATTACCCAAGACAGCTCTATATTGGAGCAATTGCAAGCAAATTGTACACCAGAATGTCTGCAAAAAATGGACAATCGAACGATACTAAAATCATGCAATCTAATAGCCAGAATCGTATCAGGAAAACCATAACGGCATAGAGTTTTAGCACAACCCATTAAAAGTGTTTGAAAAACCTACTATGATAGTGGCTGCTGAGGAGCAGGAGCTGATTGAATAAGGTTTCATTAGGAATAAGGAAAGACAAATTCGAGGAATAAACGAAACTCTTAGTTGCTGTCTAATAGAACCGGATTTTATCTACTATCAACGGAGTTGTGGAACTAAACCTCGGACTTCTATAAGTTTTTCCAACATTTTGTATTTTTCGTTCTAACCTCTCTGCTAAAAGGGGAACTAATGAATATCTGGCATTTCAAACCTCTGCACTTCATGTTTTTGCTATTACAATAAAAGACGGGCGAGAAAACTAAACAAGAAGCATTTTACGAAACGTTGCTATGTTAAAGAACTTCCATGTTAATTGCAGCTACTTCGACTGTGATGGCGACCATGAAAGTCTTTTCGTTTAACGTCACCAAAAAATGGAAGCAGTTAAACCACGCCGTCAAAGTATGAGAAAGATACATATCTGACTTCCACGATTATTGCAGCCCTTGACATAGTTAAACTAAAGTTTACAATATATTCGAATGTTTGTGTAAATAAGCCGGGATCATTTCCGTATTTCGGTCTCGGGTCCAGCGCTCGTGGGGAAGTTATTTTCCGGTGATTTCGAAAGTCTGAGTTGATGTTGACATGAAGCTTTACTGGGTTAACGTTTTCGACATTTTCGCCTTCTCTAGATCTAATGATTCTAGGCGATTGCCCACGGTGGTACATCCTGTTGTAGTCTTTATTTTGGTGGTCACTTGAGTCGAACCTTCTTCGGTGAAATAAATACATATCAAGAGTACCGAGTGCTACTCAAATCATAAGACACCAGGTGGGAGTTCAACCCACGTTTCTCCCATAGCTGGACGGCTAACAGGTATGAACTTATCACTGCTTAAAAGCAGTAAGAGTCGAATGTTTTGATGAAGGTGATAAGTCGTTCGACGCCAGGTAACAGGCTTACCAAATTCATCGAGCCAAATGTCTCATTCAGAAAACAAGAACTTGTCAGAGAAAGATACGATGAACAAGATCAGTTACATTAATGTTGGAATTAAATTCACACGTTCCTCGGATATCCAAAAGTGCACTGTCAGACAGATTCAACTTTCATGAATAGTTTGATGGACAAGGTGATCATGAAATTTTCTACTGACATGGGGAATAACAAAGCCATGATCGTTTAGAGCTTCCAAGAATATTGATAAAAATAAAACTAGTAAAAAAAACTTGTTCTCGTGCTCACCTCACCGACTCTAATTTGCATCGTGTCGCCAGGTTTATCATGAAATTTTTAATGTCATTTGGTGGGTTCAAATTTGTGTTTGGGGAAAGAATGCGATGACAGAGAAACAAACGTCACCCATAGATGGCCTTGCCGTAATCTATTGCTTCGAAGTACGTTCGCGGTCGGGATTAACCTGTGGGCCATAGTATATAAAACGGCAAAAGTTACTTCATCTGTCTGAGCAGTAATAGCTGAAGCGGAGCAGACGATATTTTTCTTTGAGATCTCAAACGCGAAATAGGGATACCGATTTAGGCAGTGTGTGATTCCATAACTTCAGATGCTCCCTATCAACGAAGTGATCATAGTTTTCAAAGTAACGATGTGTTTTTCGCATCGAGAAGGAAGTATGCATTAATACAGATTATGTTTCTCTGTCAAACCGGAGACTCGAATAATTCTTCGGCATTGCTCATTGATTGTATAAAATTCTTTGATTTACCAGATTGCCGTGTGAATTCATAATTGGTAATACTGCAACTCATAGCACTTCTCTGCAGCATTTCAAATACAATCCTCCATTCTTCTTCAGATATCGTTTTGCAACTCTATTCATTCACGCGCCGTCATAGGTATTATGAGACTGCCAGACAAAATATAGAGTAGCTTTGTGATGCTTTTGTGGTCTTTCGGGATTCTAAAAGTTTTCCAAACCGTTAATAATCGGCACATAAGTTTACTGTTTACCAGTACTTTTCACGAAGTCACGTAATTTCACATAATTCTATCGCTTCAGTCAGTATTAAAATTTCCAACAAAAATGCGGCACAAGAAGTAGCATTTATATAAAAAATCTTCTTGCTGTGAATATATCTGGCCCGATAAATTAAAGCACTTGAATACATCTTTGATCAGATTTCTTTCTTTTCTTGAGTTGTTAATGAATCTCTAGTTGCACTAACCTCCTTCACTTCTTGGACTTTAGCTAGCAAAGGAGAACAGTCCTAGAAAGGATCCATAAAGCACTCTGAGTGAAGCTGTTTTGATTTTTTTTTCTTTTGCAATAATCATTACAGTAAGAAGCATGAGCTATTCGGTGAATACTTCTCTCTTAATTTCCAAATGATGAATGATCGTGGGGAATAGTGATGTTAAGTCGCATTCCGTGGATTGTAATCGCTTTTACTTGCCTTTTTATCATCAAACAGAGCTTTTTCACTCTATTTGTAGTAGTCACTTGTTATCTGGCGAAATGTGATTTCAGAATCCAATGTGGTTGCCAGAAAGCCTTCTTAATGAGCACAACCGACAAAGAAAAAAATACACTTCACCTTCAGGGCAGTTAGTGCGTTTCTTGAACTTCACAGCGAACTTTGTTCGGAAGTAATAAAGCAAACTCTTCATTACGAAAGCACTTCATTGTTACGATAAGATAGCACGCTACCAAGGATATTTAACAGAGTTATTTTTATGAAGATCGCTTTCACGCGTTATATTTACCCGCATTTTTTGACAGTAAAGTGACATCCTTAGAAAATCAAAACATTTTCACCTATTTTTGCTCACTCCTATTGCCTAACTTGTCAGGGGAAAGGCGCCTTCTCCCAATCATCATTCTTCTTTTCCATAGATATTTAGGTATTCTACAATCAACCTCAAATACCGGGCATGTACATTTGGTATAGGTCGATTGCTTTCCTGTAACTAGGCATTATTGTCGTCTTGGACACATAGCGTCGTCATGAAAGTGTGTGGTAGAATTTTGAGTCACGATATCTCCTTTGACAACCAGTTCCAAAAGTGGACCTCCGAAGACAGTGAATGCAGAGCGATCAAATTGCGAGCAGTGTGGAATACGTCCATGAGAGAGTGCACACAACCTATTTTCACATCTTGCTGATGTAGGAAACCTTTTATTTGATATAATCATCTAGGAATACACAATCAACTTTGCAAGCGTCTGCCAAAAGTTGTCCAGAAAGTTCTATCTGTGACTGCGTACACCAATGCCTTGTACTAGGCTGAAAGAAAGTTTCCATCGTTTGGTAAAACATTCAAAATTTATGCATATATTCAGACAACAAACAGCAATAACTATTCTTCAAAATACAAGCCATCATTATCCACCACTTTTTGCTATCGGTCCGCAAGGTTTCGGATCTGATCGGAGTTCCACTCCTTCTGCTTTGAATCAAACAACTCATGACATGTTTCTTCAACTTCATCGAAAAATTAAAATTGGCGATCTTTCAAAAAGTATTGTATTGGTCGGAAAAGGTGGTAATCAGATGGAGCAACGTCCGAACTATAGGGTGGATGCGGTAGAATCTCAACTCCGTTCAATTCTCAAATTCGTCTTGGTCTTTTTTGGGCTGCTCAAGAAGCAGACCTTTAAAATGATTATGAAAATCACACACGATTCATACGAAAAAACGACATTTCCCATCCAAACGATGTAAAATCTCTTTCCAACCTAATAGGACTTTAATGGTGCAAGATCGGTCATGAATAATAGTTCGTGTGAATCAATTGGCTCCTTCCACGTGAGCATTACGCAGCCTTGAACACATCCCCGTTGCTAATCAATGGGTAGGGTTTGAAGCGACAGAACTTTCCTCGTGGCATATTCCGATCAACTCTAATTGATAATTTCTTATTATCTTCCAAAAAAATCTAAACTCCAGGCATTGAAGAGGAGAGGTCGTCGTAATCTAGCCACTGAGCTGTTACTAGCACTACTGCTACAACTACTATTACGAACGTTTCGTCGGTGAATCAAAAGAGTTTTTCAAATTTACAATTATCTCTCATCCTTCCAATTTTATTGTTCTTCATCACTCAGATTGCATCTACGAGGAGTGCATTGATTTCTAAGGTGTTATCGGCTTCGTCATCGACTCTCTCATCTTTAGTGCTCCCAAAAGCGAACGAGAGGGCTTTCCCACCTTACAAGAAGGTATAACAGAATCTTTTGTCTAAAACTTAATAGGCAAACCTTCCCCCAACATTTTCTCAGATTAGTAGCTTTAGATTTGTCTACAAATATTAGACTTTTCTTGTAAAAAACTTCTTGGTACAAATGGCGAAGGATACAATGAAATTAAAAGTAGCTTGGCGCATCACGAAGTTCTTGATTTACTGTTGGTCTTCCAAAACCACTTTCCTGTGGTCGCAATGAAGTTTCTTGGAGAGAGCGAAAATGGAAGGAGTACAGGAAGACGTTTTAAGGGTATTTAACTAAAGAGAAAGACAGAGAAGGCGCAAAATCGGTGCACATGCCAGAGTCAAAATTGTCACGATAAAATAAGCTCACATTTCTTGTAACCAGACATTGTTGTTGTCTGCGCAGAAACACTTCTATCCAAAAAACCATAAAACAAGGTTTGTTCTGTGATTCCATATAGCTCTGAAGTACAGATAATGAATAAGTAATTCAAAATTATTGATGAAGTCGCGCCGTACGCGGTACGATGCATTATTTTTGTTCAAGCTATATATTGCCTATGTGGAAATCGAAAAAAACTTATCATGATTAACTGACGCAAGATTCGCAGAGTATTAGTATTAACAGTTGAGCTGACGTCTCAATGATTCGCCTTTTTAGGGCGTGAGCGCATGTAGTATTAGCTAGAACTCTACTAATCTCGCGTTAGCTAATCAAGATAAGTTCTTTCGATATCCATATATCAATCATCAATGCCAAGGTTTGTATAAAATCGAACTGCTCAATTATTCATTCTCTTTAATTTTCAATCTTTATAATAAATCTATGGTATTGTATGAAACGAGAGAGTATCAAAGTATGAGATTTGTATTGTAGCACTTGATTCAAATGTATGAAATGATGAGGTGATTGACCATTTGACATTTAATTTACGATTACGTATGACAATGAATTTTCACTGATGTGATAAGTAAAAGATAAATATGGTTGAAATAAATAGATATAACTGAGATGGCCCAAAAATGTGGTAAAATTAATATGGGCAGTGAGCTAAGAGCATATTCAATGTTATTGTGTCAGAGCTATTCGTACGTTTCGGCTGTGTCGCCCGCTTCATCAGTGACCCACGTCTCCTACTGATCCTTGCTGTATAGCAGCGATGGCGAGACGTTATTCATAGTGATACATTATGTTGTGCTATCACAACTTTTTCCAGTTTATGAACTATTAAATTCATAAATTAAGGCTTGCAGTGATTAAGTAGAATCCAATTTCATCGACCGTATTCAAATCTCGCTCTAAGCTATCTGTGAGCATGTTTAGAGCCCTCTCAAAGTTCTTACGTTACAGCCATGCGTACGTTTTTGGACGGTGTCGCCCGCTTCAACAATGGCCCACGCGTCATGCTGATGTGATAAAAGTTAAGGAAAAGTCCTTTTCGCAAGCATTGCTTGAAAAAGCTTCTTCAGAGAAAGCATTATTTCTTCAGAGAAAGCATTATTTCTGCTTGCGAAAACCTTACTTAAGTCGCTTTCGTCATATTCTACCCCCTATTGCAAACAAGATTTTCAGTGGCGATAGAAGTGCACATTTCATCAGAAAATTACCATGTCGCCATCAAAGCACGCCCGCCCACTTGGTAACCGCATCGCGTATCAGGCGAATTGTCAACGGGAAACCAAAGGTAGAAGGGCGCCCTCAAAACCAAAGTGGGAATCACACAAAATTCTCCATTCACAACTCCTTCTAACATACTCTTTTAGCTTTTTTTTCGTTTAAGGACTGAAGCATTGCAGATTTTTACCATAACATGAGATGTTCAAAAATTCCACTCCAGCTGGCTACTCTAATATGCCTCGTTTTTTGTGGTTTCACCAGCGTTTGGATGTGGGACAATGTTACCCGGTCAAGGTATTGAACAAAGAAATTTCTGCTCTTTCGAAAAAACTTCCCCTTATTCATGAGTACATGCTAACGTTCTGAAAGTGACAAAGATTGTAATTTTGAAGTCGCCTACTTTGGACACCTTCTTATTGGCTATAAGTGATTTCTGTCTCGCTTTTTGTTTTCTATGATATGCCGTATCTGAGAAAGTGCTTTCATTTTGGGTAATAAATTCAGTTTATTCTTTTTTGCAGTGGATTACACTAATCCTTTGCCTCTATGAAACGCAAACGTTTTTCTGACTAACGCACGAAGGTTAGGAAAAAGTAGAAAGAAGAAATGGAATAAAATAAATTTACTTCTAATTCTGAAATCATTATTTTTGCTCCAATCAGTGTACACAGAAGCATTTATGCTCATATTGAAAGTGTTTACATGGTAGTATTCACTATTACACATAGACATAGGCATAACTCTCAGAAAAATTTAGGAAAAGCCGCAGCCTGATTTAAGAAAAGCGGCGATTTTTTTATTTTATAGCTAGGAGAATATCCTTTAACGTCATTGGATTCACCCTGCCTGTTAACATGGTGTGGACCACACCAACCGAAGCGGTCAAAGCTCCTGGAATTTCAAGAAGCGCAATGGAGGTGCAGTCATTCGTACAACGCGTGACAATGCAGGCTGTGAGTTTTATAAGAGAGCTAAAATTCTATGCTGCACCATCTGCTTTGATGCATCTAATGTTGACCGCTTCGACTTTCCACTGTTTTTCTTTAGGCCATTGATGTATTAGAGGAACAAGGTCGTCGTGCCGGTCTCTTCCCTGCCGTGATATCAGGCATTTTGGATCAGCTCACAGTGAACACCAGTTACAGCCACTCCAGTGCGCTGAAGTAAACGTAAACCCATGGTAGCCCCAGCAACCATGAGTGCGTTCTCAGTGCTGTTTTTCAATTTAAATTCATCGTATAATTCGCACATCAAGCACTTGACTATCAGCTATAGGTAATCAAACTTTTTCAAAGTTTAAAAAAGTTGTTTCTAGTTTAGCATTTTCTAACTTTATGTGTGTTGGTCTTAACAAAATAAAACTGGCAAAATCTCTCTCATAGAGAGATTTTTTGTCGGTCATCGGTGACAGAAGACTGGCTAGTTTATAGATGGCAAGCAATAAAATCAACAGGAGGCCCAGAAGAGCTACGTTCCTCTGGGAGCACATTTAGACTTAGAGGCTAAGATCACTGTTTCCGATACGCGAACTTCTCATACCTTTTTCTTCTACAAATCGAATTGTTTGAAGGCAGTCATTAGTAGTCACTCAAGCACTTTAGCCCTTTATTTGATCCCGTTATCACAGGCGTCAGTCTGTTTTCACTGTGCGGATCTCAGTACATCTAGCATTTAATTCGTTTTTCGTCTTTTTCCTGAGCGGCGTAGAATACTGGTTGAGCGAGCCTTCTTGAAATCTCAAGGATAGCCTTAGTGTGACGTTCTATAGGACGTTGTTGTTGACTGCCAGAGAGAAGTGGAGGGTGGAGCTCGGCTTCACTGCGCGTCGTGACGAGCATCACAACCACTCGGCCACGGCGCGCAGTCCAATGGGTTACAGATCGTCCTCAATACTTGGGCTTCTCCCTGTGGGATAGAGGAACTGCCACATTGTCCTATGAGTGTTCATCTCATACGTTCAAAACTCAGTAAACTGCATTTGAGTATCAGGCGCCAAAAACAGTAAAGTGAGTTTTGTGTTCTTGAACTCAAATGAGCTCTAGGTACGGTACCGTTAAAAAGGAGGAGTGTGATACGGCTGCTAGAATCTTGTAGTCATTTCATGACTCCATAAAACGCTACAACAATCATGGTGACGATTTGTACCTATAGTGCAGCGCACTTGCATGAGAAATTCATGCATGGTGCAGAGAGGAAGGACGATGTACAGCATTATTTTGCCGGCCTAGAAAAGAAGCCGCTACTCATTTCACGTTGTCCATAACACTGAAGAATGGTTTTTTTGAACATGTTATACTAGAATTCCCAGCGACATTGGAGTTGTAGTCAATACGGGTATGACCCATGAATTTTATCCACTCGAACAACTAAGAACCAGGATTGTTGCGAGCGGTAGGACAGATTTAGATCAAAGACAGCTTAGACCACCTACGCTCTTTACGTACCAACATCAAGCTGTGACGAAGAGGTTAAAGCGTTTTGTAGAGCGCAGAAGTTCTTCAGAAGGAACTACTGATTGTCAAGAGTCATTCAACGGAGATTCTAACTCAAAAATTGGAGTAGAAGAACAAGTATTGAACGATGTCAAATAGAATCTACGGATTAAAATGGAATTCACAAACTATGTGGCTGTCTAGGTTTACAATGTTGCCCGTAATAAATCCATGGTTTGCGCGAAAGCCTCGTTTGCATCAGTGTACGTCCCCCAAAGAAGAGTATCATGAAGAAATAAACACACCTTTGCAAATGGAAAGGTTTGTCTAATCGCTGTCTCTGTTGTTCCAAGATTTTGCTCTGGATCAAATCACTGCTTCGCTCAACATTCCATTTCTTGCAAAAAGAGAGAAATCCGCCAATACAGGTAAGAAATTCCCAAATAATCACAGTATCAAAATATATTAGTCGGCTCTTGAAAAAATTCCATCATCAATAATGAGAATTGAGAATACGATCGGTTTCTCCAAATTTTAAAATTGTCGCTACAAGAGTTGAGAATCCGAAAGTGGTTACTTGATCATTAGGAGACATTTGCCTCCAAACTCAGGCTGATACGCCATCGGTTGATGTCGCGATCCATTAGCAATGCTAGCTTATGTCCGAACTTTCAAAACGCTGCAGAAATGCTAAAAAAATATGTCCGAACTTTCAAAACGCTGCAGAAATGCTCAAAAAAATCATACCTTTGCTCTCGACTGTTTATATAAAACATCTGAAAAACATAAATAATCTGATAATCTCCAATCTCCATACAAAGAGGTAGCGTTGACGTACGATTTACACTGTAAATCAAGTGAAATTATCACCCAATATATGGGGTGTTGTACACTCGATTGCTCTTTGGCTGGTATTTTTATAATATCATACTTTTGTTTCGAGTGTTTTCTTAAGACCACGATCAAATCTCAAAGATTTCAGAGAACTGCAGAGCACCCACAGAGGATTAGCTAAAAAACGACGGGTTCTGCGCGACTGACGAGACTGTAAGGTCGAAACACGTGTATCGAGCTGTACAAGAGCCTATTACCAGACCACATGATATGTTGACTCAAATAGTAGTTATGAGATGTACTGAAATTTGAGCTTGGTCTTAAAAAAACTCTCGAAACAAAGGTATAACATCCTGATGACGTGCTTTGAGCCTTTTATGAGGATATAAGAGAAGGACAGTAGTTATGGCCAAAGTTACAGAAGTAAGAAAGGGCACTTGAGTCCCATCAAAATTCGCCAATAGCAGAACTAAAATCATTGCACCTTGCGCTTCTACAGAACAGTTATAGCTTCCAGAAACGCAGCGGAGAAAATCATCAACAATCACACTCGCATTTGCTTGTTGAACGCATTCTCTCACGATCATACAGAGTAAAGAAACATACTTTTTTTGCCATCTCCTTGTTTTTCCCTCAAAAATTCAGCATGCTGTCATGCCGGTGTAGGATTAGAAAGTATCTGGCCCGAGTAAAGTAATAGTGAACGGTCGAAGGAACTCTCATTAGTTCTCATCGACATACTTGCTCGAGTCTTTACACTTTGCCGAGATGTAATGTTTCGAGGAGATTTCCACAACATCGGTGTTGTACTTCCCAATCTGCTTGCGGCCTATCGTCTATAAACGTTTCACAAGAATTATACACAGAATGACAGAAGAATGTACGAAGGACAGCCATAAGGACAAACATGTACCGAAAAGGACTACACCACTGTAGCATAGAGCCATACGAGAATTAGAATAAGACAAAATAGGGTTGAAATCGATGGCCAGCAATCACATCGTCTTCACTCTGCTGGCAACATCGCTCTAATAACACAAGACATAAGCCACACCGATTGAATGGCCGATTACCATAGCGGTTGCGAAAAGACTGGTTTGGACTAAATCTCAAAAAAACGAAGTTCATGAAAAACAAATCAGTTCTGAATTCACCATTTGCGCTCACCGGAATGAATATCTCCATATGCTCTAGCTACGTCTGTCTAGTTCGAGAGCCAGTACTATGAACGACATAGCTCTAGAGTTGCAGAAGGAAACGAGTAAATCGCGAAGCGTTGAAGCCCACTAAAAGGCTAGTAGCGAAAAAAAGACAACGCCCGAAGTCAAGAGGAAAATTATAATTTACAAGGGGTCTCTTCAATGAAGAGAATTCATTGGGTTACTGTTGCGCAAAATATGAGAAAAAGAAATTTTCATTGGTGCGCGCCCGAGTCACTCGACGTTCAAAGAACAACAGATGATACAGGCGATGTGAACTACATTGAAAGTCACTGTGAACTCATGCGCAGCAATTTGGATTTGATCATTCAAGCTGATCGGGCTAGCAGTAGTTGGTTCTTAGTGGGTAGCACTCGTTTTTCGCAGGATGACGCCGATAAATTGGTGAATCAATACATAATGGAAGAATCATTGGTAATGTTCAGAGTAATGAAAGCACTTTATCAGAAACCTCAACAAAAGTAGATACGGATTCAATAAAAGTTTAACGGTACCTGCTATTGTACACATAAAGGTAATTTTTGAATCACTTTCTCTCAGGTTTGATGACTGAAAATCTAAAATCCTTTTGAAATCTAGGTTTAATGAACTTCCCTTACACTCAAGTTTTTATTTATTTTTTTTGTTAAGTGAAGACGATTAACTAAAAAATTTTTACAGTAATGAAGGGAGGCTGCATTATCATTGGTAATACAGTGACTAGCTTATGCACACCTGCTGCTCCTGGTGCGACGTGCACGTATAATCCCCCATTTACGGGTGTTATGCCCGTATTAGCAATTCATCGGACTATTTCTGGAACAATTTCGGTTAGAATTACGCCTCGTCTCTAACAAAACCAGTATTGATGTTACTATGAGCACCTTATTTAGACCACAAATATCATCATGGCAAATTGGACGACCCAAATGTGGCAAAACGTGATGAATAGAGTAGCTCGTTCTTTGGCAACTGGACCATTTGACTCGAACTTCATTGGCGTTTCTATCACAGTCGGAAGTTGAAAAACGTATCAAATAAAATACGTCGTTGTGAAGTAAATTATTTATTATTATGAATATTTAGCACTGTCCTACCTAAACACGATTAGTTTTTCTTCCAATATTACTGAAAGACACTTTCATGCAAGGCTTCTGCGTGAAACAAAAATATGCACTTCTGACAATTTGTTTCCTTTCAATTGTCTATGTCAGTAAAAACACACTGCCAAATCCTCTCATATAAGGCCACCAGTCCTTTGCAATGATTGTCTCAAATATTTTTATTGACTGAAACTCGAATAGTGTTAGCTGACATTGCTGAATACTTCGTCCACGTAACGCGTCTCCCATACGAAATGGAGTCTTTCGACGCTGTCGCCCTCTACACTATCAAGTTCTTTTAACCTTGTGCACGGATTGAAGAAACGAATCCTTCCGCTAGACAGGGAGTTTTTATAAAAGTATTAGTAATCATTTGAAAGCATAAGTTTTGAGCTACTACGCTACGCATCCGTTCTTTGAATTCACCCTTTTTATGAAGCTGCAGTATTTGAAATGAAATAGTGTTTCACGCGCACCGCGCGCTTTTATTATCATCAAGTTTATATTTCGCTTGAAGCACGAAAGGCATGTGAACGTGTAGAGGAAATGTTTCAGTATCAGCGTCATATGTTTTATACAAAGTGTTCTATGGAGAGTTTTATCATATCGGAGAAAGAATTCCTAATCGAATGACAAAAGTTGTAGTTGACATTGACTTAATTGACACGCGCCCATGCATTTAGATTGATTGATCGCAGAACGCCGTATCGAATCTAGCCAGAAGGCACACAGCCCGCACATTAGCAGATAAACAAGCGCGTCAGATATGTGGAACTTGATCTTATTTTGCTTGATACGCTTCAGTGAAACAGTCTTTCCAGAAATTACCATGGCATTGAAATGGCGGAAACTTCACGCTGTGAAACACAATGTTTTCCTTTCGCTAGAGCGGTAAAAGCCTTTTCAGAAAGGGACACGTAGCGCAGTAGCTATAAATTTAAGCTTTCAAATAAATATCAACACTCCCATGAAAAATTCTTGCTCAGCGAAAGGCGTCGTTTCTTTCATTTGTCCCCGGATAACCAAAAGTACCCTTCAAGTACTCAATCTCCAATGGTCCGTGAAATGTGAGGATGAGGAAATTCTCAACATTCATTGAATTCAAAGTTTATACATGTAGTCAATCAAGAACAACACTAATTATTCTTCAAATAAATGCCATCATTATCCACGATCTTTTGCCATCGATCTGCAAGCTTTTGAATCTGTTCGCTCGAATCGCCGTCCACGCAGGAAATGTTCCATTGAGAGAAAAAGAACATAATCACAAGCGCAGAATCTGGATGTAAGCTATGTGCAGCAAGATCTCTACACCTCCCGATTCGTCAAACTTTCCCTTGGTCTTCCCTGCGGTGTGAGGTTTGGCACTGTCCTTTCTGAAACAGCACGCGTTCGATAAAACAACGTCGGGTATCTTTCTTCAACACATCAGAAGTTTCTCATGGAGATATTGTTAAGATATTCGGTACCAAGCAACCTCTTCCATTTTTTCCTATCGCGTGCAAGAGTAGCCCAGTGGGTCCTCTCCAGCTCTAGGAATTCGCTGAGCATCATATCTCTCTTCTATACCTTTCGTGAAGAAAGCAGACCATCGGGTCGGTTGAACGAATGTTGACCGATTTCGATAACGCCTCTGGAAAGATTGATCTTCAGTTAAATCTAATGAAAACAATGTTCATGGAGACCGGATGGGTTTCGAATGCCCCATTCACGCTCAACGGAACGAAAATCCTCCGAATGCTCCAGTTACGCCTATGCAGGTCGTGAAGTCAATATGATGAACGACTTAGCTCCAGAGTGAGCAGGAGGAAACGAGCGGCTTGGGCAACGTTTAAGAGCATCGAAGATGTAGTGATGAGGACAAAGAACATCCGACTCCGTTCTCAACTTCTCGACTCGACGATTATCCCTACCCTAAAGTATGCTGCAGAAACCTGGTGGCTACCTAAGCAGAATGAGAGATCACGTGGAGGTATTGAAAGCAGTCGTAGGGTCGATGCTAGGATTATCCCGTATCTCGCAAATGAGAGAAGGGATTCGAAGTTCCGACCTTCGTCAACGATCGAAAATCAGAGATGCCGCTCTACACGCCAGGATAGCTTGACTGTTGTTTGGTGTTGTGAGAACGATATCGTCAGCAAAGCGAAGATGGTTTGATTGTCGACTGCCAAATTTTCACTCCCATATCGTCCCATTCTAATGTTCGCATGGCGTTTTGTAAGGTGGCAGTAAATAGTTTTGGCGAAATTATATCGCCTTGTCGAATTCCTCTTCTGACGTCAATGGTGATATTGTTGTAGAATGGACATATTTTGGTCGTGAAATCTTTATAAAGCTCACGAAGGATCATTATGTACCGAGTAGTGACGCCCTGGTTATCCAGAGCCTCTATAAGCGCTTCTGTTTCCACTGAATCGAAGGCTTTCTTCAGATCGATGAAAGTGAGACAGAGTGGTTGCTTGTACTCTCGTGAAACTTCAATGAGTCCTGTAATCGTGTGGATGTGGTCTATGGCACTAAATCCTTTTCGGAACCCTGCTTGTTCGCACTGGCTGTCCTTCGTCCAGTGTTCTGTCAATCCTGTTTAGGATGACTCGAGTAAAGAGTTTATAGACAACGGACAGCAAGTAGATTGGGCGATAATTGCCTATGTCGTGAATGTCTCCCTTTTTGAACAACAATACGGTCTTGCTGGTTTTCCATTGAATAGGGACCTTGCATTCTGACAGGTAGCGAGTGAAGAGCCGAGCCACGGTGTTTGATGAGAACTGGCGCCAGGTTCTTCAAGAGTTCTGGTCTAATCCTGTCTGGACCGGGTGTTGTTCTGTTCTTCACCGACGATATAGCATGTCGGATTTCGGAAGGGAGGACCGGTGGAACGACATATTCGTCCTCTTTCAATTTATATGACGGTAAGGAGACATGGCTAGCGAAGAGATCCGAGTAGTACTGGTGGATGATTTTCTCCATAGCCCTTCTCGAAGCTGTAAGTGTCCCGTCAGGGTATCGCAGTGCAATCGTCTTGGTCTTATAGTTGGCGAAGCCTCGCTGGGCTTTGCGAATGCTCTTCCCAGCTTCTGCAGCTTCTGCCATAACTGCTGCTCTTCTCTCTTTGAGGTCTTCTTTTATCGCTTCTCTGCATCGTTTCGCAAGTTCGGACGTAAGGTTTCGGTTGCCTGCAGCTCGTGCGATTCCACGTTGACGTATCAGCTCGAGTGTCTGCGGAGACAAGCGTCTCTTCGTGACCTTAGGACTCTCGGCTTTTTAGCGCCAACGTGAAGATATTCAACGAGTCGATCGTATTCTTCGTCGATGTTGTCGACAACGGTATCTTCCCAAGAGCCGACTAATGATTTGAATACATCCCAGTTTATGGTAGTTCCTGGGACTTCGTTGTTGAATTTAGCGGCTTTCTCTCCTCTCCTCGAAAATCGGAACGTTGCGCGAAGGAGGCGATGGTCTGATCCCGTGTAGAACTTAGGAACAACAGCGACGTCGGTCAGGCAAAACCTTCGATTTACTATGATGTGATCTATTTCGTTATGGTACTCTCCATTGGGAGACTCCCACGTCCATCGCTGAGAGAGAGGCTTTTGGAATTGCGAGGTTCCATGGATGGTTTGGGTCGTCATGATAAACTCGGATAGCCTCTCACCCTGTTCATTCCTTTCTAGTCCGTGGTTCCCTATGTGACGTTCTTCAGACGTTCTTCTAGGTCCAATTTTTGCGTTAAAATCTCCGACAATGACCTTGAAGAATGTATAATCTTCTCTGAAGAATTTTTCGAGATCCATATAGAACGCTTCGACTTCGTCTTCGTCATAGCTTGATGTTCGGTGCGTAAGCAACGAAGATGGTCAAAGCCGTCATAGAACACATCGTTTCAACCGTAATCGTCCGATACGGGTTGTTAGTTGTTCGAAACGAATCAATGCTTCACGGTCAAATTCGATTTGACGAGGACGCCAACGCCACCGACACCTCTGCGATCGCATGTTCCAAGGAACAGTTCTTCTCCGGTGTCATAGACAGCGTGAAAAGGATGGCGCCTTCTCGTCTCAGCCAGGCCAATGACGTCGCTACCTTATTCTTCTTGCTTGAATCAACTAGATCTTCTACAGCGGATTCGTGAGCAAGGGTTCTTGCATTGTAGGTACAGATCGCCATTTCAGTCCGTTTCGATCTTGGCAGCCTGTTCGGCCCTGAGATTTTAGCGGCCTCTCCGTACTCGTCCTACCTGGCGCTGCCGTAGCAGGGGCTCTCTTCGGGGTCGGGAAGAGGCATTTTGTTATTGTTTTTATCATTTTGATACCCATCGTGTAGCTTGCCAGGCTCTAAACGTGGGGGCTGGGTACTCACGAGTAGCTTGCCAGTCTCTCTCGGAGGAGCGGGAGGAGCTTATTTGTTGGAGGCGACTCCTAACCGCCTCCCATGTACTTCCCAGCCGCTTGATTGCAGGCTTTTGGACCGACTTGACTCGTAGAAATAGAGTTTTGTCAAGTCGGCACTGCAGAAGCAGGGTGCTCGTCCCCTGAATCCACCTGCGTCTCTGGGGAGCACACGGTCGCTTTTGGTTCGCGTTTTATTCCCCTATCCACCACCTGGGGACGCGCCACGTGCCCTCAGCGACTAACCGGGCGGGATTCCTCAAAGAGGTCAGTAGAATAAAGCAATATAAAAGATATTCAAGGCCCATGGAAGGCGCCATCGAGAATTGATAATAGAATCTCCCGCGCTTCGTTAATAAAATGAAGGATATGAAGTTCTTATCTGTGTCACCAATTCAAAACTGAAGGCGCGCTGTTCTACACATTAGGCGTTCAAATATTAGGGAGCTGGAGACGTAATGAATTTTGATGACAACGATGAATAAGGGCAGTCACCTACTGGGTTTTTGGGTAGTTGAAAGCACAAAAGGAGAGTGAGGCCGACGGTCCGACTTTTTCACGAAAAGCCTAGAAGAAAGATATGATGATCAACGAAATCCTAGAGCATGGAGAGCCACTGAGCTACTCTTGAACGTGATATCACAAGTTCTACTGGTACATGATCGAGTCATCTGAAGGCGCTGTTCTAGGCTTTTCGTGAAAAAGTCGGACCGTCGGCTCACTCTCCTTTTGTGCTTTCAAACTGACGATCATCGTGACGACAGGTGATACAGGTGATGTAATGGACGTATTTCCGATTGAAGAAAGAACAGTGAGAAACTTCACTTTCACTGCCTACCCGTGACCAGTAAATGATTCATCATTGTTTCGCAGAAGATTTGCTTTTTTTCCCAAAGAAGTGAGGACATGTGTGACCGAGAAGCGCCTGAGTAGCAATGACAAACGTTTCACGTACCCTCAAAAGAAAGACTTTCATGGTAGCAAAGCCTTCCAATTTTTTTTAATCAAAGCTAGTGCAAATATGCAAGATGGTGAAAATAGAAATTAGAAAAAAAAAGAGAAAAAAGAGTCATAACACTGCGAAATAAGTAGTAGAAATATTATAATTTCAAAGTATTATATATAACAGTGGCTGTCAGCTTAACGGGATTTATAAAGCGGAATCGCATATTCCGACCAAACCTGTTAAAGGTTGGTGGATGATAGCTAACATAGAGATGTTGAAGAATGAGTGGTCGGGCAAATGTGCCTCAGTGGTGTAGTGGTTAGAGCACGCGTCCTCGGATAGATGAAACGCGCGTTAGATTCCCGCCTGAGGCCGTGTTTTTGCTCACCATTCAATTCTCTAAGTTATATAAGTAACATCATAACCTGCGAAATAAGCAGTAGAAATCCCATAGTTTCGAAGAAAAAAACGTCTTTGCTTTCAGCCTTATCCTCTCGGTTTCTACCGTGCCCTCATTGCTTAAAACGTTCAAAAGCGCAGCTGTCGCTCCATTCTTCTTCGCACCTTTCTGTAGATATGCTTTGGTTTCGTAATCAAGTTCACTATTTGATTTGACAATGAAAGCGAAATTGGGATCCTAACGGCCTATTCTATTCGTAGTTCGGTAGTGCTGCGGGATATTAGCCCCACTGCCAATCGAGAAGTCTTGCAGATATTGCAGTTTCTGAGTCACATATTCTACTCACATTTGTAGTTCTAAGGCCTGGTGTTGCACAGATATAAGTTTTGGTTGATCACGTGAAAAAAGTAACTAATAAAATATGGAATCAGCATTGATGAGAAGCAGAATGAATACGGAAAAAACAAATTCTCGTGCTCCATAAGGTGGAACACGATGTCTGAGTTGAGGTAAATTGCGATTACTTGAAAGGGTTCATAAATGACGGCAGCCACATGTTTCTCAATAAAAGCTCAAAATTTTTATTTAGGTAGAAAACTCTGATAAAAAAGACGTTTACAATGCCAAAATTAGAAAGGTTTACGTGCTTATTTTTTTTACAGTCAGAATAAAGTTCGTCTTTAACAAAAGTATAGAGCTGTTTGTATTGGTTGAGGCGAGCGGACCATGTCGGTTGGCTCCGATTTATGAACTAATGTATAAATTTACTCGGACCTCTTTTCTTCTACGTTTCAAGTCACATGTTGCTTTAATGTCCTTACATTCCTTTAAAAAAGGTTATGTGAAACTCTAGTCAAACTGACTACTCAACACTGTTGCATTATTAACCCTTAAGGGACGACGTGTACCAGCTGAGACACACGACTGTTTGAAGGCATTTATTGCATTTTTCTCGCATACATTTGGTAACCATCCAAAAGCTTGAATCTCTGCAATTTCATGTTTGATTTCTGAAAAACTTTTTATTACGTTGCGTTAAAGAAAATAAAGTTATGTTTCGCAGTGAGTTTGCTTTATTTGCTCGCTTGGGGCTTGTATATGGCTTTTTCGCCGAACTCTTACTAGTCATTGAATTGTCCAAATCTCGAGAATTTCGATGCTGTAATTGGTTTTCTTAAAAGGTTATTGCAGAAAGCTGTAAAAGAGAGGAGACTACGTTTCGCCCTCAGAGTTTTTTATAGTAAGCAAAAGTTATATAAGCACGAAAAAACATATGACCATGTAAAGAAGATCATAGAGTATTAGCTACAAAAAACCCAATACATTACTTTCCAATGAAGTTCCCTAATTGAATAACGAAAATCACCCGCCTCTTGCAAGTTGCGCTGTGCGACCGATCAACTGCCGTTTCTGAAGGGTTGAATGCTTACAGCGTATGGTTTAGTGGTTATTAATTGATGGACAACGTTCAATCCCGCACTCATAGGTCCCCCAGCCTTCCATCCCTTCGGGGTCGGCGAATGCCACCAGACTTGTTTGAGAAGATAATCAGCACTGACTTGGTACATCGGTAAAGCCACAACGAGTCATTCTAAAGGCCAGATGTGCATTGAATCACCTCAAACTAAGCCAGAAATTGAAGACGAATACATGACGCAAAACTCAGAACAATCAACGCCAAGAGCTTTATCTTTTACCTCTCATTAAATACTTAGCGGTTAACACTATAAGGAAGAAAACACATTCAACCCCCCCCCCCCCCCCTTATTGAACAGAACCTTTTAACTACGCCATTTGCCATGACTATGTTACAATGAACATCACTTAAATTCGCTGAGAGGGCGACATCTCAAAATTTGAGAAACGTGATAGTGTCAGTTCCTTCATACCCGATTGTGCACTGTTCATTGACCATGAAGAGGAGAAAGGCTTGTTGGGTCGACAACAAGTGTCAAAACACCCTTTGCGGGTCATTTTTTTACCAACTCGATACCACTTTGATTTTTCAATTTTTACGCGACAATTGACCAGCTAGAGGAGCACACACCGATGAAAATATGGCTTTCTGGTTAGATGTTTTATCGCTACTAAACGGGGTTTCATTATCAAGAAAAAATGCAACGCTACTGCTTTCAAAACCTTGCATATTCAAACCTTTTGAGGCCTAATTTCGTTGAGCTGTTGAACATTTCTATGCTACCTAATTTATACTCATTCATATTCCAACAACATTTATTCTCAATTATTATGTCAACAACAATTCATTTCTGTACGTGGCTGCAAATAAATAAACAAATACTCAATTACATGATCATTTTGTACCCATGAAATTGAATATTACTACACAGACCTTTGAGTTTGAGTTTCCTCTCATTCCATATGAAACTCAAAAATCACGCAGAAACTGATGATTACAAAACCGTGAATTGTTTGGCAAAAATAACCTTGCACACTGCAAGAGATGCTACTTCAACTATAACTCTCGATAATTTTTTGACTAATAGAGCACTTTCAAAAGTTTGCTAAAAACTTAGCTCACGAACACACCGAAAACAATTTTAAATTGAGGGAAACAATAATACGGTGGTCGTAACAATATATTGACAATGTCTTGTCATGATAATGACTATGGCATGATAAAGTATCAATACAATTCAATGCCGACTCAATAACTTTGTAAGGAACAACTCTGAAATTTTTTATATCGATAAACTTTTAATAAAACTAGACACTACACTACTTTATACAGTATTGTTGCCTACACTCTAGCTCATCGTAATATAATGTTTAAGAGTAGCTTAATGCTTGAATCAATGATCTCTTCCGACGATAAATCCAAGTGTGCCGTATCTGTGATGATCGTTGTAGTCCTGACAGATACAATACTGTAGTGATTTCTCACCATAGTGAACAACTATGTCCCAAAATCACTTACTCTTATCGTTAGCGACTTTTCAGAGTCGAGCTCCAAAATTACTATTTCCTTTCCCTCTTCACACTTGAGAACGTCTTTGCAGTAAAGCGTGCCTTTTTGCCTTTCAGAATGTCTTGACGTTCATGCTTAAGCGCCAAATAACATTCGGCGAGACTCTTCGCATGACGATCATTTTGACGCCACGTTATCTGAAGCTCTCGTAAAATGAAGAAGACGGCGTGCGCCAATTCTCGATTAATGTGCAAGGTTGTACCTGTAACTGCGAAGCAATTCTAGTAGATATGCTTGGTACGAATAGAAGAACGTCCATATCCTCTGGCATTGAACAAGAGAGAGCATCAAGCCTACGTAGCATTGGTGCAAACTGCAACTGGCAAAACGATGAAATTATGCCTGATAATCACTTTTGAGCCAAGCATGTGGTCTGTCATAAGCTAACCTATAGAGCCCGGTACACGTGTTTCGGCCTTGATTGCCCTGTCAATCGGGCAATGCCCTTCGTCTTTAGTCAATCCTCTCGGGTGAACTCAACCCCCATGTAGAGTTGGCGATGCCGAACATTTTCCACGTGCCATTGAATGAAAATACCACTGAATGGCAGGGCAGTGTTTTTCATTCGATTGCTCTTGGCTGGTATCGTTGAATATATCACACCTTTCAAACATGCAATTCAGTAATAATTTCACTTAATGGCACGTATTGAATGTTCATCGTCACCAGCTCTCTATAGCGGTTGGATTCTCCCGAGGAATTGGCTAAAACGAAGGGTACTGCCCGACTGATGAGACTGTCAAGGCTGAAACACATGTATAGGGCTCTATATCTTGCCTTATAATAGACCACATTCATGGCTCAAAAATGATTTTAGTACTGAGATTTAAGCGTGGTTTAAAAAACACTTGAAACAAAAAAAAGAACTCATAAAGTTATACTTCATATTTCATGCAGCTTTTGAAAGAAACAGACTTTACTGTTCAGCCTTGATGTTTGATCTAACATGACACGCCCAAGAAACAAACGCGAACGCATGACATTATCACGAGATGAATGTAGTTTAACCTTTTGAGGACAGCATGTACCGGCTACGGTACACGATTACATAAAGTTCTTCAAAGCTGAACAGAGCGTTTCTCCAAGACTTTCAGCGAGAATTCGATGTCCTGCAGAACGGCGGTCTCCATAATGTGCTTTGTCTATGGAAAAGCCTACTTAATGCGCTGTAGCGGCCGACAGAATATTACATTTCAACTTAGGCGTGCAACGTTTGCTGGGATGGAGTCTGTGCCTGGCTTTTCGGTAAACTTGTAGTAGCCATTAGATAGCTTGAAAACGACGATTTTGATAGTGCAATATAGTTTTGAACGTTGAAGCTTAACCCACCATCGATAAATGCGTTAGCAAATCACTCGTCACTGCATCACATTCAACAAATTTACATTCACGCAACACATGTAATTGTCCTGACAGAATTAACGTCTCGAATAGTACAACATCGTTGATGAATGAAGCCTAAATGTTTACGAGTGAATCCAAGACTAAGCAAATTTCCAGATGGAAATTATCTAAAAAAAGCTTTGGAAGAAAGAGTACAACATTTAACTCCTTGAGCCCCAAAAGCTACATAAATGTGCCATCGTTTGGCACGTGGGCGCACCGCATACGGTGAGAATTTCGTTTTTTTCCGAGCTGCAATGGAGATGTGGGAATTTGTTTGCTAAATCGAGGTTCTGAAGCATTATCATCATTAAATTACGGAACACCACAAAAGAGACTCCCATAGAAAGTTTTTTTTTTTGCAAAATTAAGACTCATATGTCAAAAAATCCGTTTCAATGAGAAAACATCGTTGCATAGAGTGCATGTTTCCACCTGATGTAAGATACTGTTTTTTGGTCGAAGTTTCTATAATCTCAAAAAAGTTTGAAAAAATCCCAATTTTCATAACAAGTGTGATTTGTGAAACGACCCTCATCATATGTTTTATTAACAAAAAGATATTGTTTTGGTTTAGTATTGCATTGTTTCGAGATCATAGTGAATTTTTCAATAAAATAAAAAACACTAGAAAAAATGATTCCATGGGAACTTAAGGCTATAAATTACCTAGAAATCTTTATTTTTTATGAAAAAAACTGTGTAGTTGAGCAAACAAAGCATCTCGAACTCTTCCGTAAATCTTTCAACGATATTGCGTAATATAATTCGAAAACACAATGAACGACTTCTATGACTTATGTAAAAGTACTCTCTAATATGTAGGCAAAGCAAGCTTTGACAATTTTTATATTTATCTATTTGAATAATTCCTTACAAAAGATGCTTATCTCTAATCTAAGGAATATTTCCAAATATAAGTAAGGCCCATAATACAGCAGAACAAAATCTTTTCTATAACTTCATAGAGGTTCCAACTCTGGAGAACTCTATTTTCGAGATATTACTGATTTGCACTAATCTCGAGATATTACTGATGCAGTACCATTTTTGACAAACAATCCAGTGTTTTGTAAGAGTTTTGACATGTTTCAATCAAAAATATCCTCAGTAGAGTCTCTTCTACTATGTTCAACCATTTACTAGCGATCAAACCTCTCTGATGGTTATTGAATATGAATCCCATTAGAAAACTATCATATTGCTAGTGTAACGCGCTGCGCTCGCCACACGATCTCGCTGCCTGCCGCGTATGGAACCAGTGTGAGACTGAAGGGGTTAAATGCAGTTGAACTGTAGGTATGGTTGTATTATAGCGATAACGAGTAACGAACCTCAAACTTGGTAACCACGTTGAACCACGACGTTGGTGGTGCCAAATTTTCGAAAGGGGACCTAAGATGGCATGTTTCTCAAAAGATAAGAAAGAACGTAAGTGAAAATTTATGAAATCGATGATTAACAAAACGAACTGTTCTGCTAACGATTTCGGGTAGTTCTGCAGAATCGAAAGGTATAGAGCAATACGCCGACGCTCAAGCTCACTGCAAATATTACAAACACTGTCCAATGAGCTTCGGTTGGACAGCACGTTGAGAGAAAGAACGTTTAGTACCCTAAAAAAATCGCAAAATAGAACGCAACTGCTAGAAAAGTGTTTTAAAAATCATTCAGTTCAGTGAGTTTCAATTCGACGTCAGAATGAGTCAGAAGAACAGAGAATAATTTCTTACTTATTGAAGCCAAGAAAATCCCTAATAGACGACAGGATATTCCCGTAACAAAGATCGAATTTGAGCAGCTTGAGATTCATTTCGATCTCGCCATCTTGGAGATTTAAGGGGCAAATCTTGCACATTCGCAGCGTCTGAAAGTCGCTACAACAATGAGTTTAGTCGAGGAGAAATCTTTTTCAGCGTTCGAATGTAACCTCTGATTGATTCAAATCTCTTCTAACAAAAAGTTGTCAAGATGTAAGGAACGTATCAAACGTTCAAAATATGTCAATCATCTCAAAAGCTTCCGTTCGCAATTATTGCGGTAATGAACAATTAGAACGACGATGAATTTTGAAAAATCGTTTAATAAATGTTAAAATTTGAAGAAAATCTCACAAGAATTGATAGTTTTGGCAGTCGCTTGCTGCTCACAACACGGACGAATGCTATGAAATCGACGGGATTTGACATGTCGGCATGAGATAGTGTGAAATACTCAAGGTTAGTCAAATGTGCTAGCTTCGGTAAGAGAGCCTGATAGTGGCTCTGCTCTCGTTTCGAATAATCTAGTGATCGTATCGTCTTCGGAAGTTGGAAGTCACCGTCTGAAGATATTTTGGATATGAAGATTAGAGTCAGTTACTCAAAAAGGAGGTAGATGTTCACCTATAGAGTAGTTGTCAAGAATGAGTGTAGTGAGCTTTGAAAAATCTGGAAACGACGGCAATTGAAGACCACAAGAATGAAATTCATTTGAGTGTGGTCGCATGTTCAACGCTGCCAAATGTGGAAGGCGGTAGTGAAGATAAGGCAAGATGTGTACATTCTTATATGGATAGACATCCACACACCTCACATCCAGCACATTAGCGATCAGATCTAAAGCCATACACGTACATCAACTCCATAAAATTCTGCTGTTTTCACTATTGTTTAGATCTATTAAGCCTTTCATGAGCATAAACTAAATATATTAGCGTATCTCTCAAAGGGTCGAAACAAGGGGCGCATAACGAAAAATAGAATTGTGTTTCTCATTCAAAAAATTCTCTTTGGATAGAATTTTTCTAACAACCAATCGATAGCATGATCTCGAAAATTCAAATAATATCCTTAGTTTTTGGAAAGGACCTCCTAGTGTGCCATAAAAACTAAAAGACAGGACTTTGCAAATCTGGCATCGAAAAAGCGCCATGGCTTAATGGCAATGTTACAAAATCCTATCCACATAGTCCTCATAGCGGAAAAGTGCGGTGCTTTGGTGCTAGGAGTGCTGAGCGAGACTCAGCTTTCTTTTAGCTGGTACAGCGAATTTAAAAGCCCTTTTAAGAAACCAAATAGACCATTGGAATTATGGAGATTTGAGCTATCGAATGGCTACTGAATATCTAAACGACAAGCCTTGCCCAGCGAGAAATGTTTGAATGAGAAACATATATTTGTCTTAGCTACTACAACACATTAATAAACACATTAATAAAACCATTTTGAAAATAAAATACATTATTGAAATCTTTGAGATTTGAGCTACTAGGTAATTGATGGGCCTTGAAAAGAATCAAACGGCACCTATATCTCAAAGGATCGAAAAAAGGTACGGTCAACGGTAATTATCCAATTTTGCGAGATTCAATATTCTTTTGGCTTTTACAACGTAATAAAAAACTTTCTTAGAAATCAACTACACCGTTGGATTCTTTGAAATTTAAGCTATTTAATAATTACTCAAAATCTAAAGAAAAAGCTCTATCCAGTGAGGAATGCCTAAATGAGAAGCAGAATATCATTTTGCTGTTACAGCGCAATAATTAGGCCATTTTGACAAGATAACGTAGATTTTCAAATTCTTCAAAATTTGGGCTGTCGCATGACCACCGGACCTTTGAAAAAAAAAAACCAAAAAATATGCTCCTGAAGGCTGGAACTGGGGATAGGTAACGGATAAGTACCGAGACAGTATATAGAACTGCTATTTTGATGTGAGAGATGTATCCACAACCCATGTGATCTCTGTACGGTTGGTCTCCATGTGGACAACTCGATGGAAGGCGCGATGATTATATTGGAAAGCTGTTAATTATTTTTTTGAACCACGTATGTCAGTGGTAATTAAAGAGGACTGACTTATAGAGCCCGATACACGTGCTTCGATCTTGCGATCTCGTCAGTCGGGTACATATCCTTTCGCGTCTTTTGCCGATCCTATGTGGGTGCTCCAGTCCTCACACTAAGAGTTAGCGACGACGAACTTTTTATACTCTATATCCAGTGAAATTATCACCGGACACAGAGCGTTGTACACTCCATTGTTCTTGGCTAGTATATAAAAAAATATACATAAATATATATAATTAAATGAAATATTTATATAAAGTAAATATATAAAAAAATCAAAATATAATTACCAGGCATGTTGAAATTTGAGCTATGGTCTTGAGAAAACACTCAAAACGAAAGATATGATATATTGAATATAGCCAAGAACAATCGAGTGTAAAACGCTCTGTGTTCGGTGATAATTTCACTGGACATAGAGTGTAAAAACGTTCGTCGTCGCCAAACTCTTAGTGTGGGGACTGCAGCACCCACACAGGATTGGCAAATGACGAAAAGGGTAACTGCCCAACTGACGAGATCGCAAGATCGAAACACGTGTATCGGGTTCTATAAGTCAGCCCTCGTTAAAAGACCACTAACATGCGTGGCTCAAAAAATAATTACCAGGTATATTGAAAGTTGAGCTGTGGTCTTAAGAAAACATTCGAAACGAAAGATTGAAGATCTGTTTTGCGCTTAATGCGATTGCGACCTAATTTGATAATTTTTGCTAATTTCCTGGTTTTGAAGAAGGCGAAACCGCCGAAACGCCAGCTTATTAAATAAGCGTACGATAATAACCTTGCGTTTGGATCGTTACATATGACCATATTATGGAGCCAAAAAACTCAATATTGCACATTTTGACAAATACAACTACAGCAGACATGCTAGTGACAGTGAAAATAAAACAACAAACCAAAAATGAAGCGAAGTATATCTCATTGATACTATCCAGCTTGTCCTGAAAACATGAGCCATATATAGCTTTTGTCGTAGTCAATGCATCAAAGAGGTTAGATTAGCCAATAAGAAACAGCCAGAGATCGTAGCAGATAAGGTCAGTCTTTCCTCAATAACTGTACCTTACGCGAACTCCAACAACTCTTAATGATTGCCGTGACTTTTAGGTTATGTAGATCGTTATGATATCAATTTCACCTGTCCACTACTTTCCCGAATGATAACTTGAAAAGATGTGCACATACTCATGAGTAGAACACGCACCAATACAATTTTTGGCGAATGCTTCTGTATAAAACCATAATTTAACTGTATAGGCACACGAGATGTGCATGAACACGTTTCGCAGCCCATCAAAATCACTCACGTTTTTTCCTGTCACCCTAACAAACACGTCATATAAAGACATCATAAACGAAAATCGAAAAAACAGAGAAATGACAGAACAGAAAACAGATAAACAAGTGAAGCACAACAAAGCTAAAAGAGTCTCCGACGCTTATCATTATCTCTGGTAAACGCTCAACTTAATCGACTCAATCAAGCATTCTCAGAAGTTCAGTTCAATGCATATCTAACCTATATAATGATTAACGATGGCATTTCGATGTACGAAATAAGCACTTCTATCCTCCAAGACAAGTATGTTCTCGGAGAGATGGAAGGCTTACTGAGCCTTGTGAGGGGGATTGAACCATCCACTAAATATGTTCGGGTTCAACAGCATTCCCATTTGAACACTGTGCTAGACGTACTCCCTTAAAACAATTACGAGGTTAGATATACCGCTTAATAATACACGTCATGATGACAAGCAGTAAAGTTGTAGCGGCTTTCTAGAAAAGAGGTTTTGACGTAAATCAAGGACCCAACTATTAAGTGTGGTAGAGAAGCTATATTCCAAGCCTAACCGGAGACACAACAGAACTAAGTAAGTCCGTTATTTCGAAGAAAGGAGAAGGGAAGGGTAGGGTAGTGATTAGTGACGTAGTGTATTAGGTAGAACAGTGATGAGCGGGGCGTTGGTTCGACTCCAAGTTCAACACTCTTTTGCAATCATTCAACGAATGCCCTAAGTTGGCTATCTCCAGAAATGCAAGAAGAATAGTCTCGACCAGTATTCTACGACATTCACAACTGGTCAAAATTCTTGAGCACCATTCGGAACACCGCATGTCATGCTCGAAGACCATAGTAGTGCACAAAACTAATGGCACAATGACTGACATTTCGGAAGTATCTCCTTCTTCTGAGCTGATTCATTGTTTCATTATCTGCGTAACAACTGTTGGACCATAAGCAATTAAACTGCTGTGGAATTGGCGACTCTGTCGAAACATCAGCCACTGTTTGTATAACTCTAACGTCGTTTCATAGGTTTTGGCACTAGAGCAATAAACACCAAATTTGTTCACCAAAAGTCGTTAAAAAAGGCATGGTTTCAATCTCGTTCAAACGTGTATTTCCCTGTGAATATTTTCGTAACAACTGCCTATACTTGCTCTAAGATAAAACTGTCGTGGGAATGAATTCGCTCCATAATCATACATAATGGCACAAAAGGAACACAATGCTAATGAAGCGTATCCAATAAATCATATCTTTCTTTTTGAGTGTTTTCTTAAGACCACTGCTCAAATTTCAATATGCTTGATAATCATTATTTGGGCCACGCATGTCAGTGGTCTCTCAATGAGGGCCGACTTATAGAGCCCGTTACACGTGTTTCAATCTTAAGATCTCGTCAGTCGGACATTTTTATACCGTTTAGAGATTTGAAACCTTTTTTCTAGGCAAAGTTTCCAGCGGAGTATTAGTAGATATTCAGAAGCTTGAATTCATTTGTTTTTTGAAAAGGTTATTTTGCCACTAGAGCACTGAAAATAAATGTTTTGCAAGTGATGTGCGTTATCGCGTGTATTTTCGCAGGACACAGCTTGTCCCATAGACTGCTAATAACCGTTCGATAGGACAAATCTCAAATTCACAAATATGGTCAGATTTCATGAACTGCTCTTTGAGAGTTACTCAAATTTCGAGAGTTTTGATGACACAGTTAGTTTCAAAATGGTTATCACAGAGCTAAAAGAGTGAAAAGAAGAACATTTCGCGCCTAAAATGTTACCCCTTTGCATGGGAATTGTAGATGGTTTGATGGTAATTATAGGCGAAGTTTATATATCTGAAGTATCATTTCGCTGCCTAAGGAATGAAATATCACGATGAACCTTTCACAAAGGTTTCTTGATATGAAGAGCGACTAGTTCTCTTGAAATACTCAATTATTCAGCGGCAGTACCACGTCCTTGCAAAAAAAATAAGCAGACTTTCCACCCCTATCGTACATCTATATCACCTGCCTTGCGAGAACGTAGCTTGGAAGCACCTCTGAGCAGGAAGCCGTGGTTTACGCCATTTGGACAGGGAGAGTGAATCCATTGATGTTGAAGGTTATTCTTCTAGCCAAAAAGCGGAAAAACATCAAGTTTTCGTTTGAAGTGGGTTGTGACGATGACTTCATTTCCTCTGACAGTTATCTCTACAGTGCAAGCCTGTCTATTAATATGTAAAGACTATTTTTACTAGTACATCTGCTCCATCGTGTACTAATTATATCATAAGTTAGAGGCTCTACTCTCAAACGTGGTAAAACTTCCTTTTTGTTGCCTTCTTTCTAACTTTTGGGAATAGTCACGAGCAGTTACGCCTTCTATAAGTAGAGGATTAGTAGAGGTCACTTTAGGAAAGAGAACAATGAACACCTAGGAATTGAAAGCGTTTTTAGCTTTAGGATGTGCCACATTCAAAAAAGACTGAAACTAGACAAACACCTTGTATTCACAATTCCAATGTACCTCAATTTTAAAATTATTGAACTGTTAAGGAAAATTCAAAATTATAATCCAAGGCACTTTAGGGAGGTTGCATGCACTTATACACTGAGAAGCCTTGTTGTACATAGTTCCACTTTGAAGTTCCCTTAGTTTGTACCATGACCAGCTACATTGTTCCATATCCAAGCACTGGTAAGAGCACGAGAACGAGACATTTTAAAAAATGTTTTCTCCATTGAAGTTTGCAAACGTTTTATATTTTAGCCTGTTCTTGAACAAAGAAAGCTGTAAAGAATTCAGTGGAAGCAGTCGTGAACGTCTAAAGAAATACCGTGGTTTACGTCATTTGAACAGGGAGAGTAAATCCATTGACGTCAGTGGCATTTCGTTTCTGGCGGCGGTCTCGAATGTTATTTCTTACGGCATTAAATAAGAAATCTAGGCGACTCCATCAAATCGTGAAGAGGCAGACAAAAACATTAATGCTTCTAAAAACAATCACGATTGAATATCAAGTCTGTTAGTTTGTCGTAATCAAAGGCAAAATTGTATATTTATTGCGAGGCATCACTGATCAAATCGATTTTTCATCATTCGAAAAAAAGGTGGATATTTGTTGAACTGAGCTCAAGCTTTCTTAAGATAACTGGCAAGTGCATTAAAAGACAGGTGACAACTTTACTGACTGCTGTTTGTGGATTCCATCTAGGTTTGCCCTCTTCTGTTAGCTAATGGCCAAGACAGGTGGAAGGTAATGAATGCGACGAAAGATTTGTTTGCATTGAAAAAAAAGTTGGTGCAGAAAGTATTCTAGTGTTGTAAAATTGGCGAGTTATAATCAATCGCAACACGATGAGGTGAACATTTTTTTCCTAATTTGTCTACGTTTTTACAAGATCTTTGAGCTGTTAGGTCTGGTGCTATACAGGCCCTTGTTTCATCCCACTGGACTCATCAGCAGCACTCTCTCTCGGTTCAGCCGATCCCCTGAGGCTGAGTGATTCTCTATAAAGGAGCCGACGCCGAGTAATAAATCACCTCAAGTCAGACGATTCAATTACCTGACATTGTGGTGACCGGTAGTCGAGCCCCGAATTTTATGTGCCTGTAAGTCTATGCCTCAATGAGAAAACACATCCCTTCGGAATGGAAAATCAATTCAGCTGTACATAACATTTTCTTCTAATTTGCCTACATTTTATAGTCAATTGATAAACTGATATAGGGCGATTCTGAAGCTAAGCGGTGTTTGCGAAAAAAGCTCAATAGTACGTTCTAGTAACGAAGAAGATATCACCTCGCTTTTGAAGTGTGTTTCAACTCCGCGACTCTGATATTTTAGACAAAATTTTGATGTAAAGCAAACTTTGTCCGCACAGAAAGGTAGATTGATATCGAAGAAACTAATTAAAACTTATTTTTAATAAAAAAAAAACCTCTCCTGATCTAAAAATTCTCACTTTTCCTGAGGAAAGTCAAATCCATGAATGAAGAGCGCGTTTGATTTTTTTTCTCGCATCACTTTTGATGTTTCACCAATTCGAAAACACATATTACACATGTGCGACTCGAAGAACAATTTTATATCAAGGACTTTCAGCACGTATTATGTGTGAGCTTCCATAAAGTTCGCATCCATCAATTTGTGAAATACTTTTTTGGTAAAATGCATCTCCCTTACACATGATTTTCAAGAAGAGGTTAATATAAAGAAATCTGATCAGCTGATTTTTTGACATCTCCGTCTTCTTCAAGACAAAAGATTCGATTTAATTGCCCACAGCTATTCGTCCTCATTGTGGGTATTTACCCCTGTTTTGTTCGAGTCAAGTCATCTTCATTAAGCACCGTTCGAATGAAGAAGCTCGTTAGGTGATGCCTTTATATAGTAAAAGAAGAAGCGTATGGTATGCTAATTAACTAATAACTCGTTGAGAGTGATTTATTATTTTCGTAGGAGTTGAAATTATCAATTGGCTAACACGGAATGCCATAACATATACAATCGACTCTAGCCGAGTGAAAATCTTTTCAGCAACCTTGTGCTACCGGCTTGATCAATAAAGGAAGATGACTGGTTGTTATTGCCGAGTTCGAAGAAGTGGTCTACAATATTGATTGGCGCTCTGCACTAACCCTCAATAATACCAACTTTTGTAAGATGTATTGTCCGAAGATAACAAATTGGTTCTTTTTGATCATTCCAGAACAAATGAAGAAACGACGCCTTCCGCTCAACATAGGCTTTCCATTTCACTTTTAAGTCGCTAGATTCGATACGGTGTTCTGCGGTGATCGATCGATCGCATTGAGACTACTTACATGTGGAGTGCAATTTTTCTTATCCAATTAAGGCTTCTTCTTTGCATTGAAGGAAAATACAGGTGAAACGTATCACTTTGGTACTACAAGATGCCCTATACACGTCCACATGCTTCCGTGTTTTCACGGAAGTGGTAGTAAAAGTGCGCGGCCAATGTTAAATGATTTTGCTTTCGACGCTACGGCGCTATGCAAGGGTTTTTTCATAAAAGGAGCACGTAGTGCAATAGCCACAGATGTCAGCATTTGAACGAATTAGCGATCTTATGAAAAAATCCATGTTAGGCGAAAAGGATCGTTTCAGAAAAAAAAACATCAATCACTATCATTGGGTGATAGCTAATTAGCATACGCTTCATCTTAGAAATATTGAAATCGCCGAATGAGATTCTTCATTCGAACAACAGACCACCGAAGAAGGTGTGACTCGAACAGAATGAAGGCGGAATATCTACAACGAGGACGAATGACTATGGTCAAGAGACTCTGATCATCATCATCGTCTCCAAAGAAGACGCAGACGTCGAAACATTAGCCGACGTATTTGTCGAAGACGATATGATCAGCATTTTCAATAAGTGCTGATCAACAGCAGTAACCGTTTGATCATACTTCATCACCGATCAACAACTGAACACTGATGAGTAGATGATTAAGCGAATTGTCATTCAAAGTGTGTATAATGGAGTAATGCACACTATATCAATATCAAAAGCTCACGTGGAAGTAAAAATTCAAACAATCAATCGACCGAGGACGACGTCGCACACTCATTCGCCAAAGGCAGGTGGTAGCAGCTTCTTTTCGACCAAACATCACCTTTTTTGCTTCAATGCCCACCAAAACCAAACTATTCTGACACGTATACCCAGTGATGCAGAGTGATGGGCAAAACTTTCGCGTCAGGTGGAACTCAAACCCATATCTCATTCTATCCGGGAGCGTGTGCTCTGACCCATTGTACTACTGACGCCCATTTTACCCACCACTTTTTCTACGCTACAGCGCATTTATCTTCCAGCCACCAACCGTCAACACGACTGGATCAATGTCGATACCGACAACACGTGCCATACCGTTGACGGTTGGCGACTGACAGATAGATGCGCTGCAGCGTAGAAAGAGTGATGGGCAAGATGGGCGTCAGTAGTACAATGAGTCAAAGCACACGTTCCCGGGTAGAGTGAGGTGCGGGTTCTAGTCCCGGCTGACGCGAAAATTTTGCACATCACTCTACATCAATGGGTACATTCAATATAATTTTTGAGAATGTTTAAAGCCTTACCCGAGATTGATACGCCAGGGCCATAACCCGCTGTTTCGCAGTTCTCGCCCTCCTCATCACTGACCCACGCCTCGCATTAAGCCCTTTCACCGTAGTAAGGAGGGAGGCTATGTGGTGACGGCAAAGCGTACAATGACACAGTGCCATCATCACTTCTCAGTCGATGGATCTCGGCTGGCAGAACAAAATTTGATGATCCATGGCATTCACTGCTTTCAAAAACCTCGCAATAAACATTCAAAATAATTTCAAAAGAAAATATTCATGACCTAAGCGAGGTTTGTAAGCCAGGTTCATACACCGGTGTTTCGGAGGTCTCGCCCTCCTCGTCTGTGACTCACGCCCCACATTGAGCCCTGCATTGTAGCAAGGAGGGAGGCGTATGTATTCGAATTATATTCAAACTGTATTCTAATAGCAGCCGCCGAGCGAGGTATATAACCACATCAACCGTAAGAGCTATTCAATCGAAGCGTTAGAAGGAGGACAATCAAGACATCTGGATAAGGCAGAAAACTGCGACAGCCGAGTGAGACGATAGCATAGTCAAACGGGCAACCGTACGGCGGGAGCCACCTAAGCCACATAATCAAGTACGTTGAACAAAACACATAGTTTTTGGACTGTAGAAGCCTTAGTACTTCAAATGCCATGTAGCGCATTAGTTTAGCCTTCTAGCTGAAACGTGTGGCCAAAACGATTCACGTGTACTTGCGCTGTTCAGACTGATTAGAAAATTAGTGCTTCCCTCGACGAAAACAAATGATGACCCAGCTGCTTGGAATTCTATTCGCAGTACAGATTAAGTGGATATTGTGACCGATTAGTGCTACGTTCCAGCCGTTGAATAACTTTATGTTGAAGTCTAAATAACCTATGGTTTCCACATGTAGCTTTGCCTAATGACTTAAAACCTTGCTAGCTTCCTAAAGTCTCTCATTGTTTTCCTTCCTGTTTCTCTACGCTACATAAACCGCTTGTTAGCAAGTCCATCAGAAAAGTGATAATGTACCTTCCAGCTCTATCGTAAACTTAGACTTGGGCCTAATAGAACCATCATGCGTTTGCGCGATTTTAAATCAAATACGTAAATCATATCAATTCATAATTATACCTTTATTTTGAGTGCTTTGTTTAGACCACGCTCAAATTTTATTAGATCCTTTGATTATTATTTGAGTCAACTTGTCAAGTGGTCTGGTATGAGCTCTTGTACAGCCTGACACACGTGTTCCGTCCTTATAGACTCGTCAGCCGCGCAGAACCCGTCGTCTTTCAATCTTTCATAGTCAGTTCTCTCAAGAGCCTCAAACTCCTTATAGAGAGTCATAAAAGACGAAGGCTTTACACTCCATGTCAAGTGAAATTTTCACCTAACACAGAGTGTTGCGCACTCGATTGCTCTTTGGTTGGTACTTTTATCATAATATACCTTTATTTTGAGTGCTTTGTTTAGACCACACTAAATTTTCATTAGATCCTTTCATTATTATTTGAGCCAACTTGTCATGTCATGTATTTGAGCCAACTTGCCATGACTCAGTATTCATGTTACTTTTGTGCTTGAACGGCTTCCAGATGGAACGCTCCGATTGAAGTTGGTATGGCTGCTTCAAATAAGTCTGTGAGGTTCTCAAGGTGTGTAGTTTACTCTTGAGAAAATATGTAAGAACTCTCTACTGATTTATTTTGTTAGCGTTTTACAGATAGCAGGACAAAAACAAGTGTCAATAAAGCTATTAAAAACGCAGAGGCGAATATACATAGTGCCACAGAGCAGGTGATAATAATAGTTGTCCTTCTTATGAATCTAAATTTGGATTTTGTTCAATGAACAGTGCAAAATACAAGAAAACGAAAGCATGTGGCGCAGTGGTTAGAGGTGCACTGCTTGCACACGAGGTCAATGGCTCGATCTCGTGCTCATGGCTGATCAAGCCATCCATCCTCCGGTATCGGTAAAATGGCACCACACTGTCTCAGACTTGTCTAGGAGAATAAGCAGCACTGACTTGGTTCAGTGGGAGGCCACCGCGAGTCATTGTATAGACCATATATGCATTCGATCACCTCAAACAAAGTTAGAAATTGAAGACAATTGCATAGCGCATCCCTCAGGGATTGATTAACGCTGGAGCTTCATCCTTTTATCCTTTTATGACGCAAAATGTAATCACTACACGGGCTCATATGTGTGTGAATACTGTAAAGATCTAGAAAAATATGTGGTATAAAAAACTTTTTTGGTATACGTCTTCCAAGAATTATTTGCTCATTGTTGGACAGGATGATGAATAGAGCGATTTACTTGCCAACAGGTAGAAACTTACATAGATAAGCAAATGGTCCGTCTTCAATGATTGTGCTGACCTCAACACATATTCCAAATGGTATGCTGCTGGTCGTGCTTATGATATTCTTTGGTTTGCTGGAGTAACTTTGCAAGAACGTTTTGAGGTCTTCACGATGTCGTTTCCAAGGAATGGATTTCGGTCATGGAGCCTTGGTCGGGTTTCCTACTAATTGATTCGGAAATGATGTTAGGCCGAAATCAAAAGCAGAAGTAGGAAAGAAATTTGACCAACGAAAACCCAAAATCCTTGTCAAAAATATCTATCGTAATACTAAGTCTCCTCATAAGTCTTGACACTAGAGCAATAAACACCAAATCTGTCAATCAAATGTAATTGAAATTGCTTAACAGCACGATTCAGAGTATAGCCATCAGCCTGATTAAATATACGCCATCTCTCAGGCAACAAATCAGTAATGCGCTTATAGAACCCGTCATTTGCGGATACAAAGAAATTTGTCATTCCTCAACTCAAATACTTGATGTCTAGAAACTTTCCCTTGCTCAGTAAGCGCTTCAGCGATCGGAAGACGTGATAGTTAAACTGCAACAGGTTGAAAGCGGCGGTTGATCAGGAACTCCCAGTTCAGTTCGATCAACTTCCTCTTTGTTAATTTGGCGATATGCAGCTTTGCGTTGTCTTGAAGCATGATAAGAATGCGCTGACGTCGACGTAACTGGATCAGATTGCAGTGTTCCAAGCTGCTCACATTAGTGCTTGGCATTGATAATCCCTCTGGCTGACACCAAATCCTAGTGATTCCATTCCGGCCCCGAGAGATGATGAGCATAGCCTATGGCGCGAATCCATTTGTTTGCGGTGTTGGAGTTCCTCGTTGGCCTGGTGACAACCATTGATTTGGACGACGTTTACTTTAAAAAAAATCCACTTTTCGCCGACGGTGATGACCTTAGCCAGAAATGGAGCACAAGGATGACGACGGGAGCAGTTTTTGAGCGATATACTATTGAATCATTTCCGGTTGATTAATCTGGTGTTCAATGCTCTAGTGCTATAACTTTTGGGACGGCCTAATCTTTTGAATCAGTGAATCAGTATGCACGAATGTTGTTGTTTTTGTAAGGGGAATTTGCATTATAATACTGATCTGCTCAGATATCGTCGACCTGGAGACATTTACGTCCATGCCAAGGCCCATGTGTTTAACAATCCACCCGAATCATGGGCTCTGAAGAAGACGAAGACATGGAAAGGTCATCCGAGAAAATATTATTAGCAACAGAATACAAGCTTAAGCAATAGAAAATGTGATTACAGCAGTATTCTTCAGTTGAGCTTGGATGAGCCATCAAAACCACTTAATTTCACATGAACATACATTTTGTGAGATTAATTATTGACTTGATGGGAACCATACGGGTTATATTGACTCGTGGTTCGAGTCGTCGCTTACCACAGTTCTATACGGCGCAAGCCATGAGAAGTGGATTTTGAAGGACATTATTTGATAAATTAGGTGTCCAAGAGAGTAATATCACTATCCAATGATGAAATATCACTAAAGAGACATCCTGTGAAAGTTTTCATGCGTTTTTAATTGGAAAAAACACCATTTGTTAAGAAACAAACTATTTTTCAACGTAAGAAACCACACCTTCGCAAAAGCCAATACATTTTCAACCATTATTTTACGTTTGTTTCTCTTTCTAGTCCATGTTTTTGCAGTCGCTCGATAGCTCGAAAAATGTCGATTCTCTTATGCTTGGTATGCTTGGTTTGTGGTTCAACCTTCATATTACGTTTACCTCACCAATAGAATAAAAGGTTCTGCAATCTTAGTCCATTTTCTGGACTTCACAGCGGGGATTTTGAGTCATACGATGTATTCTAGATTAAATTAAATAGAATGTTTTAGCTGTTCTTTTCTCCTTGTTTCGAAGATTTCGCTAAAGTAGATCTAAGAAGCCCATTTTCCGCATTTTCGCCACCAAAATCTCCTATTTCTTTGATGTCATGAATATTATGTTGGAAATATTTATTGGACGGTCAAAAACTTGGTCAATCACCTAGACCAAAATCATGCTGAACCCTCCACTCAGAGCGTTTGTGCTCTCTTTAAGCACTAGTCTATAGTCTTTTTCGATTTAGCTCTCTTCCATTCATCACACATATTTGCCAGCCCTTCAATCAGCTCGTAATGATCGGTCAGGGACAGTTTATAAAAGTTGGCTAGCTCCTTGCAAGTAAGCATTGGATCGCTTTGAACATCTGCTTGTTGTTATCATAAGGCAGTGTTTTGGGTGAGAGAGCTTTATTTGACCCCGTATCTGCGACAAATGCACTGTCTTCCATGCTGTCATCACCTTCAACACCGATCTTCCCTTCGGCACTGCGAGAATGCTATGCAGAAGATGAATTGCTCACATGGATAAGGAGGAATGATATCCTCGAAAGCAGATAGCAGATCAGGTCTCTCAAGTACTTATGGGCAGGTGCAGCCGACTACAGATGATTCTATCGAAGTTATTCGAAAAGGTTGGGACGCGACAAAGTACAATGGTTCGTCTTGAACCAACTATAAAGGAATGCATAGAACACCTGAATAGCGCCCTTGTCCAGTGACAAATACTGTTTTGATGAATGATGCTCATTTAGCAATACAAGATGATACGAATACTTATAGCTCTCAAAGGATAAGCGATAAAGCTCTCGGCGTTGATGAATCCCTAAGGATACGCTATGCATTCGTCTCCAATTTTTTACTTTGGGTGAGGTGATTGAATGCGCATCTGGCCTTTACAATTACACGCGGTGGCCTCTCGCTGAACCGACTCAATGCTGCTTATCCTCCCAGACAAGTCTAAGACCAGTCCGGTATCAATTTACAGACCCCGGAGGGTTGGATGGCTTGGTGAGCCATGAGCGTGAGATCAAACCATCGACCTTGTGTGTGGCAAAAGACCAACCATTGTGTGCGACGCAGACACCTATTACCACTGTGCCACATGCTCTCTCGCCGAAAGGATTGAACAAAATATTTCTATACCATTTAAAGGTTCCAGCTCCTGAAACACGCTGATAGTGGAAAACTGAGGAAAGTTTAGTGGCGTCGCATGAAGTGTACAACACTATTCTTGGCAAACTATCCATTACCCTGCAACTTATCATCACAATGATGATTATAGTGGTTCTAAGTCTTTGCTCGCTTTGCGCCACGCGGGTCCTATTTCGTTATGGTGTCCGATGTTGTTGTGCGGACACGTGAATTGATAATCAATTTAACCTTAAAACAGCGATGAATATTCCCAATAGGAATAATGAGTTCGTACATGAACAGCTGCTTCCAATTAAGCTAACAATAGTTCGTAAGCACGAGCAATCTAAAATATACACATTTCAATAACAGTATTGATACAGTATATACATAATAATAAGGCGATTATGTGACTATCAAATAACAGGAGTGTGATAAGAGCTTTCAAACTGATGAATGGGTAAGGCTCCAATGAAGTGACTCGAAGAGTGGAAGATTCTGGAGCATCCAGTGGGCCTGCCGAACTTGAGGGTCTGGGGGACTATATACATAAGGGGGACTGGGTGCTTATCCTTTGGTGGTGAGTCCCACATGATTTGAGTATAAGGCTCTCTAGCAAAGTGCACGCCCTCCGTTCTCCAGCACAGACCGCACTCCATGATAACTCAGCTGACATCGCCGACGGTACAGTCTATCAGATACGGCGGTCTAAATTAGATCACTATAAGTACTTGGTAACCTTCTCCGAGGTGTGACCAGTAGAACCCTCGTGGGTCCGTTGTATGAGTCCTAAATGGTCAATGATGTTAACTGGTCGCAAACCGAAAGGGTGAAGTTAGCAACAAGGCCGTGTGGAGTTGCTATAGTGATTTTGAGGTATATGTCATGATATTATAACAAAATTCGGGAATTTATCTCGTAATATTTCATACGGAACTACGTACTGGTAATATGATTCACAGTTTGAAGATTTTATATTGATATTGATTACAGATACTTCTTCCTAGCAATGGATAGAGGTGATTGCTTTTGATATAAGAAATGAATGACAAACGTGAGTGAAATGTGGATAAATGTAAATAAGTGAGCATGAAATCCCTTTCTTAAAGTTCGGAATATAATTTTTTTGTGAGCATCTGGGGTTTCTCTTTCAAAAATATGTTGTTTAGAACAAAGCTTTGACAAGATTTCCAGGTTACGGCGATGAAACGGCATTGATATAGAGTCAGAAGTGGATTCTTAAAAAGTTTTCATTTATAATCTTTTGAAGAACATTTCGTTGTTTTATGATTGTTTTGGCATGTTCCAACCAAATATAGTCTTATTGAAGTCTTATTGTTTCATACTTCCGCTTTTAGTGACCATTAGACTCTCCTTAGTGACGATACGCAACGAGGTGAGCTCACCGCGCCGCAGCGTAGTCTCTCCGCACGCCGCGCACAAAGTCAACGTGGTTCTCAACGTGTTAACTAATCTTTCCACAAGCGTTCTCGATATAGAGCACCATTCGATTTGCTTGGCTGATGCTATGTGTTACAACAGCAATGTCACCAACAGTCTAAGGATAGTGTAATTACTCAGCTTTTTATTTTGATGAACCTTGACAATGTTGAGGGTGAACTTAGCCTTAACCATTAGCTTTAATAATTTTAACGATTTATCGTATTGTCAGCCTCTTTTCTACGCTAATATCTTTATAATATGGCGATTATTTGGGTTGCAAAGTGATTATATAGCTCATGAAGATTCTTACGTCCTCACTGAATTTAGAGTGGCTATCGAGAGCTTTGGCCGACTTCCTCTTAATTAGAACAAAGACCCTTTTATATTGATAAATGTAAGACAGAACAGTCTCTTATACTCTGGTTGAACTTAATGAATCTTGCTATCGTGTAGATGTGGTTTACAGAACTAACCTTTCCGAAACCGTACTTTCGCATGGAGATACTTTGTCTACTGTATTGTCAGTCCCGTTTTGGACGACGTGAGTGAAGTATTCATAGACGATAGGCAATAAGCAGATTGGACGATTGTTGCCGACGTCGTGGAGGACCTCCTTTTCAAGCAATGACACGGTAATGCTGGTTTTTCATTCATGAACCTCTTATTTTGTTATGCAGCGTGTACAGAGCAGAGTCAATGTGCTCAAGAAAATTAGCGAAAGCCGATCTGGTGTTCAAAACTTGTCTGGACAGAATGTTATTATTTCTTTCAAAGACGAAATAGCATGTCGGATTTTGGAAAGAGTATCGTTAAAGCGATAGATCCATCCTTTTTTATTTCATAAGAACTGTAAGATCTTAATAAATTTATCCACAATATAAATGCTTCTACGTGTATAATTTGTAGCAGAATGGGTAGTCTCATTGAAAGTGGTTAGATTTCTTCTCGTTGCTTTTTGAATTTCCGTAGGATAACCAGATGCGAATAGTAGTTTGTGTCTACGAATTTGTAAAATAAGATATTTTATTATATAACATTTAAGGTGGTTAGAAAGATTAGAGTAGAGTTTTTTTTTGCCCTTGTAATTTGCAAAAACTTTAATCTCCAAAGATTTTTTTCAGAAATAGAAATTCAAATCGCTTCTCGTATTTGAATGTGACACGTTCGAGAGAATCGGAAAGCAAAATGAGCAGCTTATAGCCACGATAATGAGCTACTTTAATTGCCAAGTTATCCATTTGCAAAAGTACCTTTCAAAACTATGAATCATGTCTCCTCGAGAGCGTATGCTTTTCATAAACAACGAGAATTTCGACTAGGTGGTAGCAATTCCTCATTCCAAGTTGTGACTAGGCGGCACTGTTCCACATTCAAACGCCTATAAGACCACGAAGACGATACATAGGAAAAAAGCAAGTTCGACTGATGTTTTTCGGCATCGCATAGTTTGACCGAAATTTTGCAACGCATTCATTCTTGAATGAAGAAAGCTGGAAAGAGTTTTTGACGAAGCAGTAATGATTTCTAAGAGAATTGCGGAAGCGTCATTCCGCTTCTAAAGGCAAGATTAAATATCGTTTCTCACGTCACTGAATAAGAGATCAAAAAGGCCATTAAAGGTAGACGAAAACCGTACTGCTTTCGAGAATTAATCATGATCAATTGAATTTAGCGAACCTAGAAGTCGTCCTTTGCAACCGTATGATCTCCTCGAGTTCCATAAATTTTGCGCCCCTCTTCAATAGCATTTTCACCTAGCATCATTCGCGTATGAGTAGCAAGCGAGCTATTACCCAAGACAGCTCTATATTGAAGCAAATACAAGCAAATTGTACGTCAAAATGTCTGCGAAAAATTGAGAATTGAACGATGCCAGAATCATGTAATTTTATAGCGAGAATCGTATTAAGAAAACCATAACGTCATAGAGTTTTTGCACAACCCATTAAAAGTGTTGGAAGACCTACTATGATTCTGGCTACTAAGGAGCAAGAGCTGATTGAGTAAGGTTTCATTTAGGAATAATATAGACAAATTTGAGGAATAAACGAAACTTTTATTTGCTGCCTAATAAAACCGGATTTTATCTACTATCAACATATTTGTGGAAGTCAACCTCGGACTTCTATAATTTTTTCCAACATTCCGTATTTTTTGTCCTAACCTCTCTGCCAAGGGGGAACTGATGAATATATAGCATTTCAAACCTCTGCACTCCATGTTTTTGATTATTAAAATCATAGACGGGTGAGAAAACTAAACAAAAAAGCATTTTACGGAAGGGTGTTTTGTTAAAGAAATTTTATGTTAATTACAGCTACTTCGACTGTGATGGCGACCATAAAAGTCTTTTCGTGTGACGTCACCGAAAAATGGAAGCAGTGAAATCACGTCGTCAAAGTGTGAGAAAGTCACATATCTAACTTTCACGATCATTTTAGCCCTTAACATTCAATAGTTCTTGCTCTGAAGTGGAAACTAGTTTAAACTATAGTTTACAATATATTCAAATGTTGTGTAAGCCGGGATCATTTACGTGTTTCGGTCTAGGTTCCAGCGCTAGTGGGAAAGTTGTTTTTCGGTGATTTCCAAAGTCTGAGTTGATGTTGACATGAAGCTTTACTAGGATAGCCTTTCGACATTTTCGCTCTCTTAAGATCGAATGATTCTCGTCAGTTGTCCATGGTGGTTTATCCTATTGTAGTCTTCATCTTGGTGGCCATTTGAGTCGAACCTTTTTCGATGTTATAAATACATATCAAGGAGCACTGAGTGGTTTGCAAAGCATAAGACATTAAATAGGAGTTGAATCCACGTTTCTCCCAATAGCGGGACGGCTAGCACGTAAGATCTTACGACTGCTTAGAAGCAGTGAGAGTAAGGAATTCATTCATATTATACAATTAGAACAGCTGTCAGTATAACTTAGTTCAATGACGATACATGTGTTAATGATAATCGGATCTTTCATACAAGTGCTTAACTAAGATAAAATTAGAGTCGGATGTTTCGGTGAAGCTGATCAGTCGTTCGACGCCGGTGTAACAGGCTTACCAATTTCATCAAGCCAAATGTCTCCCCCAGAAAGCAAGAACCTGTCAAAGAAGGATACGATGAAACAAGATCAGATAACGTTAACGTTGGAATCAAATTCATACGATCCTTGGATGTCCAAAAGTGCAAGATGTCAGACAGATTCAAGTTTTCATGAATAGTGTGATGATCAAGGTGACCATGAAACTTTCTACTGAAATGGGGAAAAATAAAGCCTTGATTGCTTTATAGAGCTAGAAGAATTGATGAAAATAAAACTCGGAATTAATAGTATTTCACTGCATTTCGCATTGTTATGATGTTTTCTATATACCTAGGAGAACTGAGTGGTGAGCAAAAGCGCAGCCTCAGGCGGGAATCGAACCCACGTTTCATCCTATCTGGGGACGCGTGCTCTAGCACTACACCACAAGTTTTTGCTCACCACTGAATTCTCTTAGGTATATAGAAAATAAAACTAATAAAAAAAATTTGTCTTCGTGTCCACTACACTGGCTCTAATTTGCATCGTGTCTCCACGTTTATCATGAAAATTTTTATGTCACTTGGTGAGTTCTAATGCGATGACAGAGAATCAAGTGTCATACTATAGATGGCCCTGCCGTAAACTATTGCTTCGAAGTACGTTGGAGGTCGGGATTAACCTGTGGGCTACAGTATATGAAACGGTAAAAGTTACTTCATCTGTCTGAGCAGTAATAGCTAAAGCGGAGCCGACAATATTTTTCTTTGAGATTTTAGACGCGAAATACTGATCCTGGTGAAGGCAATTTGTGCTTTCATAACTTCAGATGCTCCCTATCGAAGAAGTGAATCATAGTTTGCAAAGTAGCGATGTGTTTTTTCACATCGAGAAGGAAGTAGGCATTCATACAAATCTTGTTTTCTCTGCTAATCGGAGAATCGAATGAGTTTTCGGCATTGCTCATTGATTGAATAAAATCCTTTGATTTACCAGATTGCCGTGTGAAATCGCATTTGGTAGTTTGTGATGTTTTTTGTGATGTTTCGGGATTCTGAAAGTTCTTCCAAACCGTGAACCTTTAGGACATAATTTTACTGCTTACTACTACTTTTCACGAAATCACGTAATTTCACATATTTCTATCTCTTCAGTCAGTATTAGAATTTCGAGCAAAAAGGCGGCACAAGAAGGAGCATTTATGTAGAAAATCTTTATGCTGTGATTATATTCGGCTCGATAAATTAAAGCACTTGAATACATCTTTGCTCAGACCTCTTTCTTTTATTGAGTTATTTATCAATCTCTAATTGCACTAACCTCCCACACTTCTTGGACTTTAGCTAACAGAAGAGAACAATCCTAGAAAGGATCCATAGAGAATCTGAGTGAGGCTGTTCATTTTTTTTCTTTTGCAATTATCATTACGGTAAGGAGCATGAGCTATTCAGTGAATTCTCCTCTCTTAATTTCCAAATGATGAATGATCGTGGGGAATAGTGATGTTAAGTCGCATTCCGTGGAATGTAATCGTTTTATTACCTTTTTATCACCAAACAGAGCCTTTTCACTCGCCTAATAGTACCAATTAGATATCTGGAGCAATGGGAAATCAGAATCCAATACTGTTGCTAGAAAAACTTCTCAGTGCGCACTACCAACAAAGAAAAGAGAAGCTTCACCTTCGGAGCAGTTAGCGCGTTTCTTGAACTTCATAGCGAACTTTGTTAGTAGTTATAAAGCAAACTCTGCATTACAGGAGCACTTCATCGTTACAAAAAATAGCATGCTGCCAAGGTTATTTCAATAGAGATATTTTTTTAATGAAAATCACGTTTATGCATTCTATTTACCCATATATTTTTACAGTAAAGTGACATCCTCGAAAAATCAAAACATTTTCTCCTATTTTTGCTCACTCCTATTGCCTAACTTGTCAGAGAGAAAGCGCCTTCACCCATTCATCATTCTTCTTATCACCATAGTTATTTATGTGTTCTACAATTAACTTCAAATATCGGGAATGTACAATTGCCAGGGGTCGATTGCTTTCTTGTAAGCAGGCCTTACTGTCGTCTTGAATAGATAGCGTCGTCATGAAAATGTGTGGTGGAATTTTGAGCCACGACATTTCCTTTGACAACCACTTCCAAAGGTAGGCCTTAGAGGACAGTGAATGCAGAGCGATCGCATTGGCAGCAGTTTGATATACGTCCGTGGAGTGTGCACACAACCTAATTTCACATCTTGATGATGCACGAGACTTTTTATTTGAATTAATAATCTAGGAATACACTATCAACTTTGCAATCGTCTGCCAAAAGTTGTTCGGAGAGTTCTATCTGTGAGTGCGTATAACAATGCCTTGTACTAAGTTGGAAAGAAAGTTTCCATCGTTTGATAAATCATTCAAAATTTATGCATATATTCAGACACCAATCAACAATAACTATTCTTCAAAATGCAGGCCATCATTATCCACCACTTTTTGCCATTGGTCCGTCAGGTTTCGGATCTGATCGAAGTATCACTCCTCCGGCTTTGAATCAAAGAACTCTTGACATGGTTCTCCAACTTTATCGAAAGATTCAAATCCGCGACCTTCAACAAATGTCCCATTGATCGGAAAAGGCCGTAATCAGATGGAGCAACGTCCGGACTGCAAGGTGGATGCGGTAGAATCTCAGCTCCGTTCAAATCCTCAAATGTCTTGGTCTTTTTGGCTGTGTGTGGTTTTGCGTTGTCTTGCTGAAACAAAGCGTGCTTTCGTCGAACAAGTTCTGGGTACTTCTCGGCCAACTTATCGTAAACTCGGCAGGTATAGGCAAATTATACATAAATAGATACGTATGAAATATATCTTTCAAATGATATGATCACACACGATTCATACAAAAAGCGACACTCCCATCCAAACGATGGAAATTTTCTTTCCAGCCCTTCCACGTAAGCACTACGCCGCCCGCAGCACATCCTCGTCGCTAATCAATGGGTAGGGTTCGAAGCGATAGAACTTTCCTTGTGCATTTTCCGATCAACTCTGATTTATAACCTCTTACTGTTTCCAAAGAAGTTTAAACTCCAGGCACTGAAGAGAGGGAGGTCGTCATATCCTAGCCATTGAGCTGTTATTACCACTACTGCTACCACTACTATTACTAGCTTTTCGTCGGTTAAAAGGATTATTTAAGATTTACAAATATCTCTCACCCTTCCAACTATATTGTTCTTCGTCGCTCAAATTGCATCTACAAAAAGTGCATCAAGTTCCACGGTGTTATTGGCTTCGTCATCGACTCTCTCATCTTCACTGCTTCCCAAAAGGCGAACGAGAAGGCTTTCCCAGCTTTACAAGAAGTTATAACAGAATCTTTCACCCAAATTTTTTAGTCGAATCTCCACCCCCCCCACGTTTGCTCAGATAAGTAGCTTTAGATTAGCCTACAAATATTAGTCACTTTTTGTATAAAACTTCTTGATACAAATGGCGAAGAATACCCATAGAAAGCAGCTTGGCGTATCACGAAGTTCTTGATGTAGTGTTGGTCTTCCAAAACCACTTTCCTGCGGTCACAATGAAGTTTCTTGGAGAGAGGGAAAATGGAAGGAGTACAGGAAGACGTTCTAAGGCATTCAACTAAAGAGGAAGACAAAGAAGGCTCGAAATCAGTGCACATGCCAGCGTCAAAATTGTCACTATAAAATGTGCTCACAGTGCAGAAAACATTTCTATCCACGGAACGTTGAAACAAGGTTTGTTCTATGATTCCACAATGTTCTGAAGTACAGATAACAAAAAGTAATTCAAAATTATTGATGAAGTTGCACCGTAGGAGGTACGATGCATTATTTTTGTCAAGCTATATATTGCCTATGTGGAAATCGAAAAAAAAACTTATCGTGATTAGCTGACGCAAGATTCGCAGAGTGACAGTAATAACAGTTGAGCTGACGTCTCAACGATTCGTCTTTTTTAAGGCTTTGACGTATTTAGTATTAGCTAGTACTCTACCAATCTCGCCCCAACGTAATAAAGATGAGTTCTTTCGATGTCCATAAACCATTATCAATGCCGAGGTTTATAAAAAGTCGAACTGTTTGATTATTCATTCTCTTTGAATTTTCAATCTTTATTACAAATCTTAGTATTGTTTTAAGAGAGAGAATATCAATATTGTAGTACTTGATTTAAATGTATAAAATAATGAGGTGATTGATCATTTGACATTTTCATTTACGACTACGTACAACGATGAATTTTTCCGACGTTATAAGTAAAAGATAAACATGGTTGAAATAAATAGATATAACTGAAATAGCCCAAAAATGTGGTAAGATAAAATATGGGCAGCGAGCTAAGAGGATTTTCGATGGTGTTGTATCAGAGCAATACATACGTTTCGGCGGCGTCGCCCGCTTCATCACTAACCCATGTCTCATACTGCACCCTCCTATATCGCAGCGATGGCGGAACGTTATTCACAGTGATAGCGTGATACTGCACTATCAGCACTTTTTCAGTTTATAAACTAATAAATTAATAACCTAAGACTTGTAGTGAATGTGTAGAAACCAATCTCATCGACTGTGTTTAAACCTCGCTCTAAACAGCCCGTGAGCATGTTTAGATCCTTTTCGAAGTTCTTACGTCAGATGCGTACTTTCGGAAGGTGTCTTCCACTTCAACAATGGTCCACGTCTCTAACTGATGTGATAAAGGCTGAAAAAAATAGTCTTTTTGCGAGCATTGCTTGAGAAATGCGTTTCTTCAGAGAAAGCATTGTCATTATATCTGCTACCGATAGCCTTACTCAAGTCGCTTTCATCATGCTCTACCCTCTATTACCAACAAGATTTTCAGTGGCGACAGAAGTTCACATTTCATTAGAGAACTACCATATCGCCACCAAAGTGCGCCCCGCCAACTCGGCAACCGCAGCGCTTATCAGGCGAATTATCAGCGCGGAAGCCAAAGGCATAAGGACGTCCTCAGAACCAAATTGGAAATCACACAAAATTTCTCAATTCACAACTCCTTCTATCAAACTCTTTCAACTTTTTTTTGTTTAAGAACAAAAGCATTGCAGATTTTTATCAGAACATGAGATGCTCGAAAATTCCAGTCCAGCTGGCTCCTTTGATATGTCTCGCTCTTGTGGTTTCACAAGCGTTTGGATGTGGGACAATGCTACCGGTCAAGGTATCGAGCAAAGAAATTTTGCTCTTTCGAAAGAACTTTCCTATATTTATTAGTACATGCTAACGTTTTGAAAGTGACAAAGATTATAACTTTTAAGTCGCCTTCTTTGGGCACCCTATCATTGCAAATGAGAGATTTCTGTCTTGTTTTCTGTTTTCTTTGATATAGTGTATCTGAGGAAATGCTTTTAGTCTTGCGTAATAAGTTCAGTGCATTCTTTTTTGTAGTGGATTACACTAATTCTTTTCCGTTATGAAACGCAACGTTTTCTGATTAACCCACGAAGGTTAGGAAAAAGTTTAAAGAAGAAATAGAATAAAATAAATATACCTCTAAGATTGAAATCATTATTTTTTTGCTTCAATCAGTTTACATAGAAGCATTTATGCTCATATTAAAAGTATTTACATAGGTAATCACCATTACACATAGGCATAACTCTCAGAAAAATTTAGGAATAGCCGTAGCCTGATCTGACAAAAGCCCTGATTTACTTTCATTTTATAGCTAGGAGAATATCCTTTAATGTCACTGGATTTACCTTGCCTGTTAACATGGTGTGGACCACACCAGCCGAAGCGGTCAAAGCTCCTGGAATTTCAGGAAGCGCAATGGAGGTACAGTCATTCGTACAACGCGTGACAATGAAGGCTGTGAGTTTTTACGAGAGAACTGGAATTCTATGCTGCACTACCTTTCTGCCTTGGTGCATCTAAAGTTGACCACTTCAGCTTTCCACAGAACTTCTTTAGGCCATTGATGTATTAGAGGAACAAGGTCGCCGTGCCGGTCTCTTCCCTGCCGTGATATCAAGCATTTTGGATCAGCTCACCGTGAACACCAGTTATAATCCACTCCAATGTGCTCAAGTGAATGTAAACCCAATGGTAGCCCCAGGAACTATGAGTGCGTTCTCGATGCTGTTTTTCAATTTGAATTCATCGAATGATTCGCACTCCAAGCACTTAACTATTGGCTATACGTAATCAAATTTTTCAAAGTTCAAAAAAATTGTTTCTAGTTCAGCATTTTTAACTTTATGTGTGCTGATCTTAACAAAATTGAAACTGGCGAAATCTCTCTCATGAAGAGATTCTTCTTCGGTCATCGGTGGACAGATGAGTGGCTCGTCCACTGATGGCAAATACTAAGATCAACAGGAAGCCCAGAAGGGCTACGCCCCTCTGGGAGTACATGCAGACTCATAGGCTAGGACCCCTGTTTCCGATGCGCAAACTTCTCATAACTTTCTCTTCTACAAATCGAGTTGTTTGAAGGCAGTTATTAGTGGTCACTTAAGCACTTTAGCCCTTTATTTGATCCCAATATCACAGGCGTCAGACTTTTTCGCTGTGCGGATCTCAGTACATCTAGCATTTAATTCGTTTTTCGTCTTTTTCCCGAGCGGCGTGGAATACTGGTTGAGCGAGCCTCCTAGAAATCTTGAGGATAGTTTTAGTGTGACGTTCCATAGGACGTTGTTGTTGACTGCCAGAGAGAAGTGGAGGGCGTAGCTCGTCTTCATGCGCGTCGTGACGAGCCTCACAACCACTCCGTCACGGCGCGCAGTCGAAGGGGTTAAAAATCGTCTTCAATACTTGGGCTTCTCCATGTGGACTTGAGGAACTGCCAAATTATCCTATGAATGTCCATCTCTTACGTTCAACACTCAGTAAATTGCATCTGAGTATCAGGACGCTAAAAAGAGAAAAGTGAATTTTGTTTTCTTGAACTCAAATGAGCTCTAAGTACGGTACCGTTAAAACGGACGGGTGTGGTACGGCTGCTAAAATCTTGCAGTCATTCCATGACTCCATGAAACGCTACAAAAATCATGGCGACGACTTGTAACTATAGTGCGGCGCACTTGCACAAGAATTTTCTTTAGAGGAATTCATGGTGCAGAGAGGAAAGACGATGTACAGTATCATTTTCCTGGCCAAGAGGAGGAGCCGCTACTTATTTCACGTTTTCCATAACGATGAAGAATGGTTTTTCGGACATGTTATACTAGAGATGCCAGCGGCATTGACGTTGTACTCAAAACGGGTATGACCCACAAACTTTGCTTACTCGAGCAACTATGAACCAGGATTGTGCTTGCGGTTAAACAAATTTGGATCAAAGCCAGCCTAGACCACCTACTCTCTTTACGCATCAACATCGAGCTGTGACGAAAAGGCCGAAGCATTCTGTATGAGCGCAGAAGTTCTCCAGTAGGAACGCTGATTCTTAATAATTATCAATGGAGATTCTAACGCAAAAATTGGGGTAGAAGAACGTTCGAAAGATGTCAAACAAAAATCTACGGATTAAAATGGAATTCAAAGACTATGTGGCTGTCTCGGTTTATAATGTTGCCCGAAATAAATCCATGGTTATTCACAGTTGCGAAAGCCTCGTTTGCATAAGTGCATATCTCCAATGAAGAGCATCATAAAGAAATAAACACACCATTGCAAATGGAAAGGTTTGTCTAATCGCTGTCTCTGTTGTTCCAAAATTTTGCTCTGGATCAAACCACTGCTTCGCCCAACATTCTATTTTTTACAAAAAAGAGAGAAATCCGTCAAGTACAGGTTGAAATTCCCCAATAATTATAGTATCAAAATATATTAGTTGGCTCTTGGAAAGATGCCGTCGTCAACAATAAGAATTGAGAATACGATCGGCTTCTCCAAATTTTCAGATTGTCGCTATAAGAGCTGAGAATCTGAAAGTAATGAGTTGATCACCATGAAACGTTTGCCTACAAACTCAGGCTGATACGCTATCGGTTGATGTCGCGCGATCCATTAGCAAACGCTAACTCGTGTACGAACTTTCAAAAGCGCTGCAGAAATGCTAAAAAAGAATCATACCTTTACTCTCGACTGTTTTTATAAAACATCCGAAAAACAAAAATAATTGATAATCTGATGAAGTATATCTCATAATTATTATCTGAGCCAACATGTCATGTGGTCTGGTAATGGGCTCTTGTACAGCCTGATACACGTG
>JAHQIW010006106.1:0-11111 GCA_019055375.1 Parelaphostrongylus tenuis
AGAAAAACAAAGATTTTACTGTTGTGTACCTCTTGAATTAATCGGTAGTAGAGATTTTAGACAATAAATGTGTCAGATAGATTTAAAGCTGCTCGAAACCAACTACAAAAACAACCACACTTGAACGATATGAGCCGTTAAGTAATGAGAGAAGAACAGACGGTTGATAAACGAAAGAACTGTGGAATGGGCAATACGAGAAATTAGGCCCTCTTCAAAGCCAACCACCAAAACAATTGGACCTGACGTGTTTGCAGCTAAAATCAACCAGCTCTAATAGCATTTGCAGCTCTTTTGTAGATTGTGGTATGAGACTCGTATCGGACGCCATGTTTGAATCAAATTACTACTATGGACGATGATCTCCACGCGATAAAAACGAATGAAAATGTGGGAACAATTTGTGACGACGGATCTTGCAATTATCTCACTATTCGATCAGTAGATGAATGTGCCAGGTAGCCTGGAGAAGAGAATGGCCTTCCGGCTCTATCGAATCTCATGTCGTAGCAGGACAAAATATCAATTTGTAGTAAATGCCTTGATTTTAATGCTTAGATTCGACAAAAGACGGCGGCAAAACAAAGTCCTTAAATCCATCCTCATTGAACAAATCCAATGCAATAACAACTAAGAGTAAAGTCTCTGGCCAAATAGTATTCGCTCAGAGAACAACATTGCATGTGGTGACAAACAACTCCTAGGGTCTACCGCTATAAACTCAAAATCTCAATGACACAGCAGTTTTTGGCGTTGAATGTAGATTAAAATAACTATGTGAGCCAAATAGTTGGTAGGGTAATCAGTAATTAATGCCCATTTTATTAGTATTCTATATGTTAAGCGGTTGATCTCCATCTATTGCGTTTTATTGTGAAGAAGAGTCAGGTACTTCGGCGAAGTTATGTCCGCCATATGTACTTATGGGCTCCAAAATCTCGCCCATGCCGAATCTCAAATCTCGAGTACATACGTTTACGATTTGTAACTAAAGAGTTACAACTCCTCATGTGGGAGGATTATTAGTTATCGATTACCTTACTGAAAAAATAAGTGACTCAAAAAAGTTGGAATTGATACCAGCGAGTTGGCACAAAACTGAGTGCGTTCTAAGGTATGAGAAACACTGATAAATATCCATTATATAGTAAACAATAAGTGTGATTGAGTATATGAGCAAGGAATTAAAAAAACAACTGCAAATCAACCTATTTGATAACTCATAGAATAAACAAATTCGCCACTTAAAGAGGTCAGAAATCCAATGAAATTTCTGTCAATGCGAAAAACGTTGCTGTGTTTCCCGTTTCTAATCGAAAATAAAGATACGAACGTGAAGGTGTGGAAAGCAATGTATTCAAAGCATTGAAGGAAAGACTAATGAGCAACTTTTGACACAAATCACTCATTGCCTACTAAGCATGTTGTCATACGGAAATCAAACATTCGAAAAACAGCTTATCGTACTGAGAAGTGATACTAAGTGCTACATGTAAATGTGCAAATAGATAGGGGGAGGGAGTTAGCACAGTGCCAATTCACGACTCTGTCATTAATACGCTAAGTCAACCTCACAACGGGGACACTCACTTTCTCCTGAGTCGGAAATTAGGTACAAAACTTGACTGAGCTCAGCCGGCTTCCTCCAATCATCAAATGTGGTGTTCGCCTGTGATGAGGATGTGTGATCGCCCTAGCCTGGTTACTCATCATTGAGAGCAAACAAACTCCAACATCATTCAACGATTTGTGGAGAGGGTAAAAGTTCTCGATTAACAGCCAAGCCGAGAAGTTAAAACCGAACATCTTCGAAGAGTATAAATGCGAAGAGGCAAATTACCTACTTAGATGGTCCGTCTTCCACTAGTTGTGTGCGGACCTCAGCACATATTCCAAATGGTACACTTTCTGGCCCGTGCATATGAAATACATTGGTTTCTCGACTTAACCTTGCAAGGGCGTTTTCAGGTCTCACAATGTCTTCCCAAGGGATGGATTTCGGCGATGGATCCTTGGCCGAGCTTTCTACCTGTTTCTCTTCGGAGATGATGTTAAGTCGAAATCGAAGCAGAATTAGGAAAGAAAAATCAACCGACCGCTTCACGGGACGACGTAAAAAGCCGAAATCGCACAGAGGCGAACTGAGTGCAAAAAAATTGTGGGATTGCTGTGCGTGTTATGTTGGAAGGCAAAAAAAACCATATGTTTATGTATATAAATATATATGAACATATATATATACATATATGTTATGTGTTTATATATAGTCACATAAAGATAAATAACTAAATAAACAAAAATATGTTATAATGGAAGTGAATTGGTATCGTATGAAGCCAGATCGCTATGCAACACAGTAACATTCATATAATTCACACGGGATAGGCATGACAAAGAGAATGATAATGAGCTTCTCAAATTTCAACGACTTCGAAGAAATCTTTGAAGAAACGAAGCCTTTGAAAAATTGCGCCTTGTTGTAGGGATTTTAGCGTTTGGCGGTCTTTTTTTTCAAAAGCTACCTGTTGGGTTTTCATCGTTATGATGGAAAATGTCCTTGTATGTGGCTGCCCCGAAGTTTTTAAAACGATCGGAGAGGTTTCTCTTTTCAAATTATTTGTGGTTAATTTATTCCCAATCTACATATTATTGTGGAATCCTAACCACTAAACTAAACCATGGAGGAGAAAGGACTTAGTGAATTGAATTTTACTAAGCCTGTGAGCATAAGCAGTTAGACAGGACATTGTGCTAAAAGTATGATGACCTTCCACGAATTTTCCTCATAAAAAGAAAGAGAGAGAGAGAGAGAGAGAGGAAAAAAGAGAGAGTGAGATAGAGAGAAGAGACAAGGAGAGATCTGCTCGGATTGCCACGAGGACATGTGGTGTGTCCTCATATGGAGGAGGGGGAAAATTAAACGCGCACCAAATGAAAGTATGCGCTTTCTTGAACTACGGATATACGCAAGGATGGACTTTCTGTTTTGCAGAACTTTTTACAAGTTAAATTGTCCAGAAATAATTCAGCTTCTGCCTGTCCCTGCGAGAATGATTGGCGAGTACTTGTGGACATCCAAACCCTCCGTTTAAAGCTCAGTCAGTTATAGCGTGAGTATAACAAGCTAATCACAGCAAAGAAAACATTTCTTCAGCTTTGGAAGAGCCCTTGATACGACAGCATTGTGAAGATGAGTGGGTACGAAGAGGTGCTTGAATCTCAGAGCCATTCCAGCATGCCTCATTACAATGAACTTAAGTGACTATGTGTACTTTTAATGCGTTGTACTTGAGCATGGATTATATACAGAAGATTTTTTAATGCAAGCAGGGAGAATAAGGTGCCACTTCATTGACCTTGGTGAGGCGACAAGACGTCACCCTTTCCGCGCTGTCTATAACACGAGAGATGAACTGTTTTTCGGAGCATAGGAGAAGAGTCGCAGCCCTAGGTTCGTTTGACTACGATCATCAATTCATTGAACAGCTAAGAATCCGCATAGGATGCTTTTGGTTGAATCGATGAGAAACAATGTTAGCTTTGATCATCATCGCCGTTTGCGCACTAACATCCATGCCAGCCTTGAACGCCTTCGTCGTTTACACATCAAAATCATTTTGTGACAAATAAGGGAAGCACTTTGGGCGGACTTCGAAGAGTTTGAGAATAGATTCTTCAAGATCATCAATTTCAATGCGAAAAATGGCCTAGAAGAAGGCCTTGAATCGTTATTTTTCCTGGATTTTTCCTGGACTAGATGGCAGTGAACAAGGTGGAACAACTGAGTTCATTGCAATAACCAAAACCATCTATAGTGACACACAATTTCAGAGACCTCAGTGCTACCGCTGGGGATGGGAGTCTACCAACGGTAACACAACGAAATGCACCACATCTCAACAAATAGAAGGTTCTGCCTAACCTATGCCACTTCTGCTACCAAATTCTATTCGGACTAGGGCCATCGTCTCTTTTGAACAGCATACTATTCTTCGCCGAAAGGAAAGAAAGCCGCTGAGAGCGGAAAGGACAATCCTAGAACTACCACGAATTAGGATTTATTTAAATTGCCAGTTCTCGGAAAAGTGCCGTCAATAACAATAATGCGGAAGAATACAGCCGGCTCATCCCATTTTTTAGTTCAGCGCTATGAAAGCCAAGAGTCTGAATATCACCAAGAAACGTTTGTCACCAGAAAACACATGAGTTTGATTTGCCAATTTGGAAACGGTACAAACTGCAGTCAACCTGCAGCACACCTGCGGCGGACATGCAAAGCGCCATAGAGAAGCGAAGAAAGAAGATTTCAAAGAGAGATTAGAATAATTATGGGCGAAGCTGCAAAAGTTTGGAAGAGCATTGCAAAGCCTTCGAGAGCAAAATCCAGATTACTGACATCAGAGTCCAGATGGATTAGTTACGCTTCTAGAGGGACAATGGAGAAAATTATTCACGAATGTTGCTCACACCCCTTTAATGGTCACGGCCCCCTTTCGTCATATGGAATAAAGTGAACGGATACTTCGAACCATCAGTTCGCCCATCCAGAAGCAAATTTTCTTAAAAACGACGTTTATGAGGAGCGCATTAGCTTTAAATGCCCCATTAACGCACAGCAGAATTAATATTCTGAATGACCCGTTAGGTCTGTCCCATTTGAGAAGTCGACATGATGAGAGTTGTGAAAGAAGAATGAAGAGGCTCGAGGAGCATTTTATGAGAATCGAGGCCGTAGTGAAGAAATTGAAAACACCCGACTCTGTGCTCACCTTTTCGACTCAAAAAGTATCTTTAGCTTCACGTGCCCATGCAAAACGGAGTGCTATGTAGACAGAATCAAAAATCACATAGTTTTTTTGGAAGCGCAGTCAAAACGGCGATGCTAGCAGTATTCCTAGGCGTTTCATCTAGGAGAAAGAAATTTGGAACTTGGACCTAAGTCAAACTATGGAAAATCAAAGACGCCGTTCTACACGCTACGTTGTCGAAAATAAGATGGAACGATAGTTAATGCGTTTTAATGACAATCGATACATCAAAGCCGTTACCGACTGGATTACTCGAGATGTCAAGCGCACCTCACAAAGACGGCCGACCCAATAGTATAATTTTCTCACAAAAAGTCTAGAAAAAACAATGAAGCTTGATGATTTCTCACAGCGAGGAGGGCCCTGTGGAATATGTTTGCGCATGATGAAGAAAATGGAGGATTTAGTGGGACTCTCTCGACAATCACCGGGAAGACAGGTGGCCCAAATGATGAATACCTTTGTGTTCCTCAAGCAAGCTTCCACTTGCCAGTCGTGGCAGTGAACAGAAATGACTGGATAACTCTTAAGGTTATCACGCAATTCTAGTAAATACTAACGAAATTACTAACGAGATTACAAATTTTGCGCGACAGTTAATCGAGCACAAGATTCATTGAAGCTACAAGAATAATTGCTGGCCGAATGAATCTTAAGCTCAATGCAATTTATTATGTTAACGAGAAGAGGAAACGCCAGGCCTCCAAGCCGTTGCGTAACTCACGCAGCCATTCGGATCACTCTGATGCATGAGCGCCGCACAGAAAAAGAAACGATTAGATAGAGCGCTTGAGTCTTCACTTATTGCAAAGAGAACATCTCTGGATGCTCATCCAAAAATCTAAAAATGAGTGGAGTACGTGTAATTACTCCGGGAGTAAAAAGTAGGAAGAAATCAGTATTGTACTTTCGTATGTTTGAATTGTTTTAGACGGCGTTGTTGTCTTCAGTTAAACTTTCTTATAAGTTACGAATAGACAAAGTTAAATAGAGCAGTAGCGTACTATTTATTGTAAATATAGATCTACTATAGCCACTGAATCAAGCCGCGTAAAATGGTCGTCATCGCCAACTCTATATAGGAGTTGAGTTTCCGCAAGAGGACTGGCTAGGACGAAGCGTACTGCCCAACTAATGAGGCTGTTGAGGGCTAAACACGTGTTTCGGGCCCTTAAGTTGCTCATAGAAGACCACATGACAAGCTGGCTTAAAATAATTATGGAATTTTCACAATATTTTATTAATACAGATTTTCTTGAAAACTTCTTAAAAAATCACTCTTTGCTGTTTGAATGAAGCATTGGGGACGGGACTACGTATAAGAGCGCCCTGAACTCACACTTACGATGAAGTGGGCGCCGCGAGCTGTGGGCCATTGAGCACGCGCCAAACTTTGCCATCTATAACTTTCTAGCAGTTTCAAGTTAGTTTTCGGATGATACGCGCATGATTTTTGAATATCATCATATAGAAACTCAGTGCTTCAGATTTTTATAATTAGAACGAGGACAACATTGCTCTACGAGCGCATGTGCCGCCAGTGATTAGAGGTGCTCTGCGTCGCACACATGGTCGACGGTCGATCTCGCGCTCCTAGCACACAAAGCCTTTCATCCATTCGGGATCGGTAAATTGCTACCAGACTTGTCTGGGAAGATAAGCAGCACTGACTCAGTGCAGCGGGAGGTTTTTCTTGAGTCATTGAAGGCCAGATATGCATTCGGTCACCTTAAACGAATGTAAAAATTAAAGACGAATGCGTGGTGCTCCCTCATGAACTTATCAACACCGAAAACTTTATCCTTCATCCTTTTACTATTGGTCTACAAAGTTTATGAAAGGATATCTTACAACTTAACTTTTTTATAGGTAAAACGAGGTTTGTAACGAAGCATTTCACTAAGTCTGCCCTAGCTAAGGTATGCATGCGTGAAAATTTGTATTTCTATTTATACCTGGATCTGATCATTTGTCTTCGCTCTTTTGATCAGTTATTTTTATCATCTATTATGACCTCTCTGGATGTATCCAATCACTGGTTTGAAGCCACCTCAGGCTCCCACGTTTTTGTTTCTATCTCAGCACTCTTGCGATTATATTTTGCATCGTATTCTGCCGTTAACATAGAATTTCGGCAGTAATTAAATCCAAGAATTGTGTATTTGACCATGGTTTTGCGCTTGAACTGAAGTTTAAGCCGCTTTTGCTCCATCGATCATTCCGTTGGTGAGCGATTGTTAACAGCTACAGAGTAGGTTAGAACATGATTAAAAGAGAGGATGTGAGAGGGGCTGATGGTGTGGTGGATGTGTGACCACTCAAAAAATGGTCAAGGGTTCGAAGGCACACCGTGTTTCTGGTCTCGATCGTTTCTCAGCAATTTTGTATTTTGGCTTATGGCATTACGTCAATTTATATGTATATTTACATATGTATATATAGATATAAATAAAATGTATATGTATATATATATATATATATATTTATAGAACTTTCAATCGATCATTTTAAGACTTAATTTGAAAGTAAAATATCCCAACAGCATATTTCGAGCCCTTCATGAGGTAGTTATGGCACTTATGAAGTGCTAGACACGCGTTTTCGGTATCGACACCATCAGTAAACACGGTGTCTTCGGGTTCAGTCAGTTCCTCGAGTATGTACCTATACATCGAGGAGTCAACTTCAAACTATTCGCTCACACTCAACGTATGGTGAAAGAATCACCTTAGCTCAAATGTGCTTTCAGGATATATTAGTTTTGTAGCTATCATCACATAATGAAAAACATTACTCTCCTGGAATACTCAGATTGAATATGCCTCTGATACTGTATCCAACAGCCCCTTATATTTCGAAACCCGTGTACAAAGTTTTAAATGATACTGTGGTCAACTACAGATAAAAACTTTGCGCTCTCAATTTGCGTCTCTCGATTTTTCTGTTGAAAAATAAAGATATGAAATAATTTGATGTGCCGACTTGCCAACGATTGTTTCAACATCAAAGGTGCCCATGCATTACTTTTTTGGGTGTGTTGAAATAATACCGTCATTAACTGCAACATCTGAGATAGGTGAGGCATCATGATACGTTGTGAAGACGGCAGCTCACCTCCATACTCAGGCTTATCGGAATGCGTAGCACGCGGCGTGAAAACGATCAGTGACTATTGAAGTTTTTCACAGAAACCGTAAAACGGATTTGCAATAAACAAAGAGTATCAGTATAACGTCATAAATTCATGAGAGAGAAGGAGATGGACGGGAGGGTAATAAGAAGAAAACAAGAAACTCGTATTGATTTATAGAACACGGATGTAATCCGTAAAAATTCAAAGCCTTACCTAGGTTGCTACGTCAGAACCATACTCGTCTCAGAGGTACAGTCGATGAGATGGACGAATTTATATCTACCAGCCGCAATTCATCGACTGCATGGTGATAGCACAATATCATGTGCGATGACCACATACGTCTCCCCATACCTGCTTTAAACTAGGGCTCAGTATGGGGCGTGGGCCACCGATGAGGGTGCGATTCCTCCCAAACGCGTATGGCTCTGACGTAACAGCCTCAGTAGAGCTTTAAACATTCTTACCGATTATTCTGAATGCTTATAGAGAGGTATAAAAAGCAGTGGATGAGATAGAACACGGATGGATTAAACAATCAGCTGTAGTCCAGGACATTGAGAGTGCATAATGGAATATTTGCCAAATGGGTACTAGGGAATATGAGCTGTTATGTAACAGTTAATCACAGGTCAGTGCTTACCTAACGCAGTGATTGGTGATATTTTTCAAACAACTCTTCATCGTACTAATAGATCGAGGAAGAGAGTTATGGACTTAACAATCTTTTAAAAAGACTAATTATCTCATTAAGAGGCTATAAGATAAAACATCGCAAGAATCAATTTCCTGATTGCACTCTGTTTCAGCCTCCTGGAACGCTTCTTTAGAATTTTATAAGTCATTAGTTAGCTTGAATTTTGACAATCTTGATGATGTACTCATTATTTATAAAGGACTTCTTAGTGCCCTATAGCAGGAAAGATATTTGTGATGTTCAGATCGAACATTATTCGCTGGGCGAAGCAAATCCCTTGAACATCCAGTAATCTTGCGATAGCTCATATCTCAACAATTTCGGTTTTGAAAAAGACTTTTCGAGGTGCTGTGGCAGCCAAAAAAAGGATTGGGTTTTACATTCGGCTCTCATTTCTTGAGTAGGGTGTTAAATGGCTGAATTATCAACCGCACGGTCCATTCATGGCACATGTGCGATTCAAGTCTGGTGTCCGATTATTGTTATTGAATATATAGCTTTATTTTTGCTCCAAAAATTCTGCAAACAAAGCATATGACTATGGAAATTTGAAATTTTCTCCACACGTATATATACTTCTTTTGTATAGGCTTAGGTTGCTTGGGCTTATGCTTTTAAGCGGATTTTTTTGGCAATATAAATGAAATTACAGCGACCCACACAACGATAGAACAAAGATTCTGTGAGCACACCTTCAGAATCGTCTGCATTTATGCTACTAATTGACCGTCATGTTGTAAAAGCGGTTGAATTTGTGACAAGGTCACGAATTCCCGTAGATCCATGTTTCAGAGCAGCGAATGTGCGCCTTGTGCGGAACCCTAATTTCTTTCGTTGCCACCTCTTTAATAGTCTTTACCAAATTAAGTACACAATCAAAACCATCGAGGTATGTGCTATCGAATGCCTATTGTACGTCTAAGGGAGAAGCTCTGCTCAGCAAAAAATGCTCGAGTGTGAAACATATATTTAATTTTACAGTTACAACACTGTGAAAAGTTTTTTTCAAAAAAACTCAACAAGCGAGTGTAATTTCTGACATTGAAGTTATCGAATAACGAATAACAAGAAAACACTTTATTACCAAAGGTTTGAAACAGGATGCAGCTAACGAAAAGTAATAGTCGCACAAAGGTCGACTCTCAAGAGAAAACGATTAAGAGCAAAGCAAAGACGTGGAGACCTGTGTGGATTTCAAGGGTATCCACCGAAGAGTTTCTAAAAAGTGAGCAACGTTAACGTAATGTCGACGATGTAGTGAGTGTGAGTGATTCAGCAATATAATGTTTCACAACCATCGACTACGACGGCCATTTTGGAATGTAGCCACGCATTTTGCTTCAATAGATATATAATGTGGGGCGTGGGCCACTGACGAGAGGGGCGAGACCCCGAAGCACGCGTGTGTGGCTGTGGCGTGAAAACTTTGGTAAAGCTTTGTAACATTCTTAACAATTATATTGAATGTTTATTGCGAGGTTAAAAAACAATCGATGCCATGGCTCAATAGATATAGCCAGTAGAAATTCATGAGGCATTCATAAACCGAAATTTGGGAGTTGATTGTGATCGAGATGAACAAATATTGCAGTAGAAAAATGTTGCATTGATTGAAACTGCTGTGAGTGAATCTATATACACTTCGATATACACATATACGCTTAGAGATTTGTCTCAGCAGCCTCATGTCTATTGACAGCATTTACCGATGCCGCGTAGAAACAAAGCTTGCTTGAGTAGGATCATTCATTCTCAGTACTTTTCTCATCGACTATTTTGAGATCACGCTTGAAAATCAGTATAATCTGATAGAATATTCTGAGCCTTTTAGAAGTTGACATGGCATCTCTTACTGCTAGACGTACATTTCGGTGTACTCTCGCGCATCTTATCATAGCTCGTGCCTTTCGGTTCACTCCTACACCAAGGGTAGCGGCGCTGAAGATGTATCACTGCAAGTCAAGTGAAAAAGAATATCTAAATGCATACAGTGATTATTTTCATCCTCTGTCTTTGTGAACAAGTGTGTATAACAGGGATCATAGGACGCTCAACCGTCCATTGGCTTCTAAATTGTGTGGATACAAGCATAAAAAGACTTTACGGAGATTTTCAGTCAGAAGGGCAACGAACAGATTTGCTGTTGTTTGGAGGCGAATCAAGAGTTGCATTGAAATGATATTGAACAATAAATGTATGTCAAGAGACTAGGATGTCTTTACAATGGAGTAATCTGTTTGAAAATTTCAAGATCGATTATCTATGACCTCGGCATAGTTCGAATAAATGAGTATTTCCTTCTATTTAGCCATTCCGAGGTTTATTGATATTATTTATTGAATATCAGCAAAGCATACAACAATACAGTTAGTAATGCTGCATGAATATACAATTTTCGAAGTGGCTAACGTTTTCGGCGGGTTCGCCTTCTTCAGAGCGTGGAAAGATCATGTTGACCACAATCCACCAAGCC
>JAHQIW010006107.1:0-7500 GCA_019055375.1 Parelaphostrongylus tenuis
TTTGGGTTTGTTGGTGGGGGTTTGTGGTTGGGTTGGTTGTTTGTTGGGTGTGGTGTGGGTGTTGTTTTTTGTTGTTGGGGTGGGTTGTTTTTGTGTGGGGTGTTTGTTGGGGGGTGTGGGTGGTTGGGGTGGTGTTTGGGTTTTTGTGGTGGGGTTTGTTGTTTGGTGTGTGGTGGGGGGTTTGTGTTTTGTTTTGTTGGTGGTGTGTTTTGTTTGGGTGTGGTGGTGGGGGTGGTTGTTTGGGGGGGGTGGGGGGTGGGGTGGGGTTGTTTGTGGGTGTTTGGTGTTTTGTTTGTGGGTGGTGGGGGGGGGGGTGTGTGTGGTTTGTTTTTTTGTTTGTTTTTGGTGGGTTGTGGGTTGGTTTTTGGTTTTTTGGTGTGGTTTGGGTGGTGTGTGGTTTTTTTGTTGTTTGGTGTGGGTTGGGTGTGGTGTTGTGGTGTGTTGGTGGGGTGGTGTTGTTTGTTTGGTGGTGGGGTGGGGTGGTGGTGGGGTTGTTGTTTTTTTTGGGGTGTGGGGGGTGTTTTTGTTTTGTGGGTGGGTGGTGGGGTGTGTTGGGGTGTTGGTGTTTTGGGGGTGTGGGGGTGGTGTTTGGGTGGTTTTTGTGTGTGGGGTGGTGTTTGTTTTTTGTTTGTTGTGGGGTTGGGGGGGGTGGGGTTTTGTTTTGTTTTGTTGTTTGTGGGGTGTGTTTTTTGGGGTTTGGTGTGTGGTGGTGGGTTTGTGTGTGTGGTTGTGTTGGTTGGTGGGTTGGGTGGGGGGGGGTGTGGAGGGGGTGTTTTGTGGGTTGTGTTGTTTTTGGTGGGGGTGGGTTGTGTTGGTTTTTGTTTTGGGTTGTGTTTGTGTTTGTTGTGTTGTTGTTGTTTGGGTTGTGGTGGGTGGGGGGGGTTTTTTTGGTTGGTGTGTTTGTTGGGGGGGGGGTTGGGGGGGGGGTGGTTGGTGGGGTGTTGTTTTGTGTGGGGTGTGTGTGGGGTGTGTGGTGTGTGGTTGGGTGTTTGGTGTGGTGGGTTTGGTGTTTTTTGTGTTTGTTGGTTGTTGTTGGTTGTTGGGGTGGGGGTTGTTTGGTGGGTTTTGTGGGTGTGGGGTGTTGTTTGGGTTTGGTTGGGGGGGTTGGGGGGTTGGGGTGTGTGGTTGGGTGTTTGTGTTTTTTGTGGTGTTGTTTTGGGTTTTGTTGTGGTGTGTGGTGTTGTGGTGGTGTGGTGGTGGTTGGTGGTGGGGAGGGTGGTGGGTGTTGGGTGTGGTTTGTTGGGTGTGGGGGGGTTGGTGTTGTTTGGGGTGGGGGGGTTTGTTTTTGGTGGTGTGGGTGTTGTTGGTGGGTGTGTTGGGGTTTTTGTGTTTTGTTTGTTTGTTGGGTGGGTGTTGGGGTGTGTGTTGTTGTTTTGTTTTGTGGTTGGGGTGTGTGTGGTGGTTGTGTGGGTTGTTGTTTTTGTTTGTTGTTTTTTTTGGTGTTTTTGTTTGGTTTTGTTTTTTGTGGTGGTTGTGTTTGGGTGGTTTTTGTTGTGTTTGTGTGTTTTGGGGTGGTTTTGTTTTTTGTTGGGGTGTTTGTGTTGGTGTGTGGGTGTGTTGGTGTGTGTTTTTGGTGGTTTTGTTGTGGGTGGGTGGGTGTTGTGTTTGTTGTTGTTTTTTTTTGTTGGGTGTGTGTGTTTGGTGTGTGGTGTGTGGGTGTTGTTGTGTTGTTGTTTTTTTGGGGGGTGGTTGGGGTGTTGTTTTGTGGTGTTTTGTTGTGTTTTTTTGTGGGTGTTTTGTTGTGTTGGGTGTGTTTGTTGTGTGTTGGGTTTTTTTTTTTTGTTTTTGGTTTTTTTGGTTTGTGGGTGTGGGGGGGTGGGGTTGTTGTGTGTTTGGGGTTGGGTTGGGTGTGGGGTTGGTTTTTGTTTGTTTTTGTGTTTGGGGTTTTGGGGTGTTTTTTTGTTTTGTTTTTTTTTTTGGTTTTGTGTTTTGTGTTGTTTGTTGGTTTTTTTGGTGTTGTTTTTGGTTGTGGGTGGTGTTTGGGGTGTTGGTTGGTGTGTTGTGTTTGGGGGGTTTGTGGGGTGGTGTGTTGGGGTTGTGTTTTGTGGTTGGTGTGTGTTGTTTGTTTTTGTTTTGTTGGTTGTGTTTGTGTTTTGTGTTTTTGTTGGGTGTGTTTGTGGTTTGTTGTGTTTGGGGTGTGGGGTGTTTGGGGTGTGGGTTTTTTGTTTGGTTTGGGTGTGGTTGGGTTTTTGTTGTTTGTGTTGTTTGTGTTGTGTGGTTTGTGTTTGTTGTTGTTTTTTGGTTTGGGTGTTTTGTGTTTTTTTCTTGTTGTTTGTGTTTGGTTGGTGGGTGTGTTGTTTTTTTGGGGGGGGTTGGTTGGTTGGGGTTTGGTTGGTTTTGTTTGTTTGGTGGTGGGGTGGGTGTTGGGGGGAGGTGGTGGGTGGGGTGTGTTTTTTTTGGTGTTGGTGTTTTTTTGTTGTGGGTGTGTTTTTGTTGGGGTGTTGGTGGTGTGGGGGTTTAGGGTGTGGGGGGGTGTGGGGTGTGTTGTGGGTTGTGTGGTGTTGGTGTTGGTTGTTTGGTGTGGTGGGTTGGGGTGTGTGGTTTTGGTTTGTGGGTGGTGTGTGTTGTGTGTGGTGGTGTGGGTGTGGTGGTGGTGGGTGGGTGTGTTGGTTGGGGTGGGGTTTGGTGTTGGTGGGGTGGAGGTGGTGGGTTGTTGTTTGGGTTGGGGGGGGTTGGTTTGGTGTGTGGTTTGGATGTTTTGGTGGTGGGGGTGGTGGGGTTTTGGTGTGTTTTTTGTTGGGGTGGTGGGGGTGGGGTTTGGTGGGTGGTGGGGGGTGGGTGGGGGGGGGGGGGTGGTGGGTGTGGGTGGGTGGTTGTGTTTTTTGTGGTGTGTTGTGTTTGTTGTGTGTTTGGTTTTTTTGGGTGTTTGTGTGTGGTGGGGTGTGGTTGTGGGGGGTGGTGGGTGGTGTGGTGGGTTGTGTGGGGGTGGTGTGTGTGGGTGTGTGGGGGTGTGTGTTTGTGGGGTGTTGGTTGTTTTTGGGGGTGGGGGTGGGGGTTTGTGGTGGTGTGGGGGTGTGTGTGGGTGGGTGGTTTGGTTTGGGTGGTGTGGTGGTGTTTGGGGGGTTGTGTGTTGTGTTGGTAGTGTTTTTTTTTTTTTGGTGTGTTTTGGGGTTTGGGGTGGTTGTTGTGGTTTGTGTTGTTGTTTCTTTTTTGTGTGTGTGGTTGTTGTTTGTTGTTTTGTTTGTGGTGGGGGTGGTTTATGTGTTTTGTTTTTATGGTGTGTTGGGGTGTTTTGTGAGGGGTGTTGGTTTTTTATTTGTTTGATTTTGTGTGTGTTGTTGGGTTTTGGTGTGTTTGTGGTTTGTTTTTGGTGTTTGTGGTTTGTTTGTTTTGTTGTTTTGTTTGTGGGGTGGTGTTTTGTTGTTTGGGGTTGTGTGTGGGTTGTGTGTTTGGGGGGTGGTTTGTTGTGTGTTGGGGTTTTTTGTGTGGTGTGGTGGTGGTGTTTGGGTGTTTTGATGTGTTTTTTGTTGGTTTGGTGTTTTTTGTGTTTGGTGTGGGTTGTTTGTGTTTGGGTGGGTTTTTGTGTGTTTGTGTGTGTGGTGTTTTTTTTTTTGTGGGGGGGTTGCTGTGTGTGGTGGGGGTGGTGGGGTTGTGTTTGTGTAGTTTTTTTTTTGTTTTGGGGTGTGTGGTTTGTTTGTTGTTTGGGTTTGTGTGGTGGTGTTGGGGTGGTTGTTGTTTTGTTGTGGTGGAGTGTTTTGGTTTTGTGTTGGGTGTGTTTTGTTTGTTTGGGGTGTGGTGGGGTTGGTTTTTGGTTGTTGTGTTGGGTTGGGTTGTGGGGGGGTTTTGTTGGTTGTTTTGGGTGGGTGGTGGTGGTGTGGTGGTGTTGGGGGGGGGTTGGGGGTGTGGGTGTTGTGTGTGGGTTGGTTGGGTGTGGGTGTTTTGTGTGATTGTGTGGGGGGGTGGGGTGTGGTATGTTTTTGGGTTTTTTGGGGTGGGGGTGTTTGAGGTGGGGGTTGTGGTGGTTGGGGGTTTGGTGTTTTTGGTGTGTTGGTTTGGGTGGTGTGTTGTGTGGGTGGGGTGTGGTGGTGTGTTGTTGGGTTGTGGTGTTTTGTGGGTTGGTTGGTTGGTGTTGTGTGTTGTGTTTTGGTTGTGTGGTGTTTTTGGTGTTTTTGTGTGGGTGGTTGGGGGTGGGTGTGGTGTTTGTGTGTGTGGGTGTGGTGGTGGGGGTGGGGGGTGTGGGGGTTGGTTTTTGTGTTTGTTGGGTGTTGTGTTGTGTTTTGGTGGTTGTGTGTTTTGGTTTTTTTGTGTTGTGTTTGTGTTTTTGGGGGGGTGGGTTTTGTTGGTGTTTTGTGTTGTTGTGGGTGGTTGGTTGTTGGGGTGGTGGGGGTGTTGGTGGGGTGTTTGTTTGGTTTGTTTGGTGTGTGGGTTTAGGTTTGTGTTGTGTTTTTTTGTTGTGGTTGGTGGTTGTTTGTTGTGTTTTGTGTTTGTTGTGGGTGGGTGTTTTGGTGTTGTGGTTGAGGGGTTTTGCGTTGGGTGGGGTCTTGTGGGTTTGGTTGTTTTTGTGGGGGTGGGTTGGTGTAATGTGTTGTTTTGTGGTTTACTTGGGGGTGGGGTTGTTGTTTTTGTGTGTTGTGTTTTTGTTGGTGTGTTTTGGGGGTTGGGGGTGAGGGCGGGTGGGGTGTGGGTTTTGAGGTGGGTTGGTTGGGTGTGGGGGGTGGGATGTTGGGTTGTTCTGTTGTTTGTGTTTTTTTGGGGAGTGTTTTTTGTTTTTGTTGGGTGGTGTGTTGTGTTGTGGTTTTGTGTGGTGTTTTGTTGGGTGGGTTGGTGTTGTGGGGTGTGGTGGTTTGTTGGTGGTGGGGTTGTAGTTTGTGTTTTTGGGGTGGTGGTTTTTTTTTTTATTTTTTTATGTTGTTTTTGGTTGGTTATGGTTTGGGTGCGTGGTGGTGGGTGTGGTGGGGGGGTGGGGTGGTGGGGTTGGGGGGTTTGTTGTGTTTGTTTTTGGGGGTGTTTGTGGGGTTTGGGTGATTTTTGTTGTGGTGCGTTGTGTGTGTGGGTTTGGTTGTTTTGTTTTTGGTGTTAGGTTGGGGTTGTTTGTGTTGTGGGTGGGGGGGATGTGTTGGGGGGGGGTTTGTGGTGTTTGTTGGGTGTGTTTTGAGGGGGGGGGGTGTGGTTTTTGTGGTGGTGTTTTGTTGGTTAGGGTGGGTTGTGTTGTGTTTTCTTGGAGGGGGGGTTGGGTGTGTTGTGTTTGTTGTTTGTTTGGGGGGGGTGTGGTGGGGGTTGTGGTGTGTGGTGTTTTATTTGTTTTTTGTGTGTGTTTTGGGTGGATCTGTGGTGCTGTGTTTGTGTTGTTGGTGCGGGTTTTCTTGGTTTTTTTTGTTTGTGTTTAGTGGGGGGTGTGTGGGGGGCGTGTTGTTGTGGGTGTAGTTTGGGTTGGTTTTTGTGGATGTTGGTTGTGTTTTTGTGTGTTGCGGTTTTTCTGGTGGTTGTGCTTTGTTTGTGCTGTGTTTGTTTTTTTGTGGTGTTGTGTGGTTGGTTGTTTTGGTATTGTCGTTAGTGTGGTGGTGGGTGTTTCTGTTGGTGGGTGAGGTGGAGGTTGGGGGTTATTTTTATGTTTTGTTGGTTGTGTGTGTGGGGGGTTATGGGGTGTGTGTTTGGTGTTTGGGTTTTTTTGTTTTGTTGGTGTGATGTGTTTGGTGAGGTTTGGGTGGGGTGTATGTGCTGGTACGATGCGTTGTGTGTTTTTGGTTGGTCTTGGGTGTTGGGTTTTTGAGTGTTTGTGGTGGTTTGTTTGGTTTTTCGTGTGTTGTGTTGTTGTGTTGTTGTTTTGTGTGTGTCTGTTGGGTTGGTGGGTTTTGGGGGCTTTGGGTGGGGTGGTTTGTGGTTTGTCTTTTTGTTTTTTTTTGTGTTTGTGGTTGGTTGTTTTTTTTTTTTGGTGTTGTGGTTGTGTTGGTGTTTTGGTGTTTGGTGCGGTCGGGTGGGGGGTTGATGTTGGAGTGGGGGGTTTCGTTGGGGGGAGTGTCGGTTGTTTTTTGTTCTGTTTTTTGTTGTTTTTTTGTTTTTTGGTGTTTAGTTGTGTTGTGTGGTGTTTGTTTGATTTTTTTTGGTTGTTTTGTGGTGGTTTGATTTCTGTTTGTGGGGGTTGTTGGGGTGAGGGTTTGTTTTGGTGGGTTGGCGGCCGGGTGTTCGGGGTGGGGTGGTGTGGTTGGCTGTGTGGTTGGGGGGTGGTTGGGGGTGTGGTGTTGTTGGGTTGGTGTTTTGTTGTTTTTTTGTTTTTGTGGTGGTGGTTTGAGTGGGTGGTGGGTGGGTGTGTGGGTGGGTGGTTGATTGTGTTACCGTTGGTGTGGGCGGGTTTGTGAGGGGTGGGGGGGTGGTGGGTGTGTGTGTGGTTGTGTGGTTGGGTGTTGTGTGGTGTTTGGTGAGTGGTGTGTTGATGGTGGTTTTTTTTGTTTTGTTTGGGTGTTTGTTAGTGGGGTTTGGTTGTGTGGGAGGGTGGGGTGGGTGGGTATTTGGGGCGGTGGGCGGTACGGAGGGGGTTGTGCTGGGGGGTGGGTTTGTTTATGTTGTTGTTTGATGTGGCTGAGTTTTTGTGTGTGTTTTGTGTTTTTTGTTTTCATTTTGTGTTTCTTTTGGTTTTTTTTGTTTGTTTTTTGGTGTTGTGGTTGGTGTATGAATGGGTATGCGGGTGTGTTGTTGTGGGGTTGTATGTTGGTGGATTTTGTTTGGGGTTCGTGTTTCTGTTTTTAGAGTTTTTTTTTTTGGTGGGTTTTTTGGTTTGTTTTGTTTTGTAGTTTTTGTTGTTTGGTTGTTTGTTTTGCGTGGTTTGGGTGGGGGTGGGGGGCTGGGGGTGTGGCTGTTTTGCTGGGTTAGGTGTGGGGGTGTGGGATTGTTTTGGTTGGGGTGGTGGTTTTGTTTTGGGTTTGTTTGGGTGTTGGTGGTGTTAGTTGTGTGGTTTTTGTGTTTTGTTGTTTTTGTGTCGTTGTGTGTTGGGTGGAGGGTGGTTGGGGTTTTGCGTTGTGGGTGGGGGGTCGCGTTTTTCGTTGTTTTTGTGGTATTGGGGTTTTGTGTGTTTACTGGGGGGTGTTTGTTGTGTTTTTTTGGGTTCTGTTTTATTTTGTTTGGTGTGTGGTTTGGTGGGGGGTGCTTTGTTGAGTGTGAGTGGGTGGTTGTGGTGGTCGTGGGGTGTGGTGTGGGGGGTTTGTGTGGGTTGTTTGGGGTTTTGTTGTGGGTGGGTTGGGTTTTGTGTTTTGTTTTTTGAGCTTTGTTGGGGGTTGTTTGGTGTGTGTGGGGGTGTGTGGTTGGGTTGTCTTGGGGTGGTGTTGTGGTGGGTTGTGGTGTGGTGTGTGATGTGTTGTTGTGTGTGGTATTTTGTTGGTCGTGTGGTGGGGTGGGGTGGTTGATGTTTTTTTGTTGTTTGTTTGTGGTGTGTTGTGGTTGGTTGTGGTGTCTTATGGGTGAGTGTTTTTGGGGTTGTGAGGAGGGGGTGTGGTGTCTTGTTTCTATTTTGTTTTGAAGTTTGTTGTTGTGGTTTGTTTGTCGTTAGTTCTGGTGATTATTGTTGTT
>JAHQIW010006107.1:12500-84486 GCA_019055375.1 Parelaphostrongylus tenuis
TTTTTTTTTTTTTTTTTTTTTTTTTTTTTTTTTTTTTTTTTTTTTTTTTTTTTTTTTGTTTTTTTTTTTTTTTTTTTTTTTTTTTTTTTTTTTTTTTTTTTTTTTTTTTTTTTTTTTTTTTTTTTTTTTTTTTTTTTTTTTTTTTTTTTTTTTTTTTTTTTTTTTTTTTTTTTTTTTTTTTTTTTTTTTTTTTTTTTTTTTTGTTTTTTTTTTTTTTTTTTTTTTTTTTTTTTTTTTTTTTTTTTTTTTTTTTTTTTTTTTTTTTTTTTTTTTTTTTTGTTTTTTTTTTTTTTTTTTTTTTTTTTTTTTTTTTTTTTTTTTTTTTTTTTTTTTTTTTTTTTTTTTTTTTTTTTTTTTTTTTTTTTTTTTTTTTTTTTTTTTTTTTTTTTTTTTTTTTTTTTTTTTTTTTTTTTTTTTTTTTTTTTTTTTTTGTTTTTTTTTTTTTTTTTTTTTTTTTTTTTTTTTTTTTTTTTTTTTTTTTTTTTTTTTTTTTTTTTTTTTTTTTTTTTTTTTTTTTTTTTTTTTTTTTTTTTTTTTTTTTTTTTTTTTTTTTTTTTTTTTTTTTTTTTTTTTTTTTTTTTTTTTTTTTTTTTTTTTTTTGTTTTTTTTTTTTTTTTTTTTTTTTTTTTTTTTTTTTTTTTTTTTTTTTTTTTTTTTTTGTTTTTTTTTTTTTTTTTTTTTTTTTTTTTTTTTTTTTTTTTTTTTTTTTTTTTTTTTTTTTTTTTTTTTTTTTTTTTTTTTTTTTTTTTTTTTTTTTTTTTTTTTTTTTTTTTTTTTTTTTTGTTTTTTTTTTTTTTTTTTTTTTTTTTTTTTTTTTTTTTTTTTTTTTTTGTTTTTTTTTTTTTTTTTTTTTTTTTTTTTTTTTTTTTTTTTTTTTTTTTTTTTTTTTTTTTTTTTTTTTTTTTTTTTTTTTTTTTTTTTTTTTTTTTTTTTTTTGTTTTTTTTTTTTTTTTTTTTTTTTTTTTTTTTTTTTTTTTTTTGTTTTTTTTTTTTTTTTTTTTTTTTTTTTTTTTTTTTTTTTTTTTTTTTTTTTTTTTGTTTTTTTTTTTTTTTTTTTTTTTTTTTTTTTTTGTTTTTTTTTTTTTTTTTTTTTTGTTTTTTTTTTTTTTTTTTTTTTTTTTTTTTTTTTTTTTTTTTTTTTTTTGTTTTTTTTTTTTTTTTTTTTTTTTTTTTTTTTTTTTTTTTTTTTTTTTTTTTTTTTTTTTTTTTTTTTTTTTTTTTTTTTTTTTTTTTTTTTTTTTTTTTTTTTTTTTTTTTTTTTTTTTTTTTTTTTTTTTTTTTTTTTTTTTTTTTTTTTTTTTTTTTTTTTTTTTTTTTTTTTTTTTTTTTTTTTTTTTTTTTTTTTTTTTTTTTTTTTTTTTTTTTGTTTTTTTTTTTTTTTTTTTTTTTTTTTTTTTTTTTTTTTTTTTTTTTTTTTTTTTTTTTTTTTTTTTTTTTTTTTTTTTTTTTTTTTTTTTTTTTTTTTTTTTTTTTTTTTTTTTTTTTTTGTTTTTTTTTTTTTTTTTTTTTTTTTTTTTTTTTTTTTTTTTTTTTTTTTTTTTTTTTTTTTTTTTTTTTTTTTTTTTTTTTTTTTTTTTTTTTTTTTTTGTTTTTTTTTTTTTTTTTTTTTTTTTTTTTTTTTTTTTTTTTTTTTTTTTTTTTTTTTTTTTTTTTTTTTTTTTTTTTTTTTTTTTTTTTTTGTTTTTTTTTTTTTTTTTTTTTTTTTTTTTTTTTTTTTTTTTTTTTTTTTTTTTTTTTTTTTTTTTTTTTTTTTTTTTTTTTTTTTTTTTTTTTTTTTTTTTTTTTTTTTTTTTTTTTTTTTTTTTTTTTTTTTTTTTTTTTTTTTTTTTTTTTTTTTTTTTTTTTTTTTTTTTTTTTTTTTTTTTTTTTTTTTTTTTTTTTTTTTTTTTTTTTTTTTTTTTTTTTTTTTTTTTTTTTTTTTTTTTTTTTTTTTTTTTTTTTTTTTTTTTTTTTTTTTTTTTTTGTTTTTTTTTTTTTTTTTTTTTTTTTTTTTTTTTTTTTTTTTTTTTTTTTTTTTTTTTTTTTTTTTTTTTTTTTTTTTTTTTTTTTTTTTTTTTTTTTTTTTTTTTTTTTTTTTTTTTTTTTTTTTTTTTTTTTTTTTTTTTTTTTTTTTTTTTTTTTTTTTTTTTTTTTTTTTTTTTTTTTTTTTTTTTTTTTTTTTTTTTTTTTTTTTTTTTGTTTTTTTTTTTTTTTTTTTTTTTTTTTTTTTTTTTTTTTTTTTTTTTTTTTTTTTTTTTTTTTTTTTTGTTTTTTTTTTTTTTTTTTTTTTTTTTTTTTTTTTTTTTTTTTTTTTTTTTTTTTTTTTTTTTTTTTTTTTTTTTTTTTTTTTTTTTTTTTTTTTTTTTTTTTTTTTTTTTTTTTTTTTTTTGTTTTTTTTTTTTTTTTTTTTTTTTTTTTTTTTTTTTTTTTTTTTTTTTTTTTTTTTTTTTTTTTTTTTTTTTTTTTTTTTTTTTTTTTTTTTTTTTTTTTTTTTTTGTTTTTTTTTTTTTTTTTTTTTTTTTTTTTTTTTTTTTTTTTTTTTTTTTTTTTTTTTTTTTTTTTTTTTTTTTTTTTTTTTTTTTTTTTTTTTTTTTTTTTTTTTTTTTTTTGTTTTTTTTTTTTTTTTTTTTTTTTTTTTTTTTTTTTTTTTTTTTTTTTTTTTTTTTTTTTTTTTTTTTTTTTTTTTTTTTTTTTTTTTTTTTTTTTTGTTTTTTTTTTTTTTTTTTTTTTTTTTTTTTTTTTTTTTTTTTTTTTTTTTTTTTTTTTTTTTTTTTTTTTTTTTTTTTTTTTTTTTTTTTTTTTTTTTTTTTTTTTTTTTTTTTTTTTTTTTTTTTTTTTTTTTTTTTTTTTTTTTTTTTTTTTTTTTTTTGTTTTTTTTTTTTTTTTTTTTTTTTTTTTTTTTTTTTTTTTTTTTTTTTTTTTTTTTTTTTTTTTTTTTTTTTTTTTTTTTTTTTGTTTTTTTTTTTTTTTTTTTTTTTTTTTTTTTTTTTTTTTTTTTTTTTTTTTTTTTTTTTTTTTTTTTTTTTTTTTTTTTTTTTTTTGTTTTTTTTTTTTTTTTTTTTTTTTTTTTTTTTTTTTTTTTTTTTTTTTTTTTTTTTTTTTTTTTTTTTTTTTTTTTTTGTTTTTTTTTTTTTTTTTTTTTTTTTTTTTTTTTTTTTTTTTTTTTTTTTTTTTTTTTTTTTTTTTTTTTTTTTTTTTTTTTTTTTTTGTTTTTTTTTGTTTTTTTTTTTTTTTTTTTTTTTTTTTTTTTTTTTTTTTTTTTTTTTTTTTTTTTTTTTTTTTTTTTTTTTTTTTTTTTTTTTTTTTTTTTTTTTTTTTTTTTTTTTTTTTTTTTTTTTTTTTTTTTTTTTTTTTTTTTTTTTTTTTTTTTTTGTTTTTTTTTTTTTTTTTTTTTTTTTTTTTTTTTTTTTTTTTTTTTTTTTTTTTTTTTTTTTTTTTTTTTTTTTTTTTTTTTTTTTTTTTTTTTTTTTTTTTTTTTTTTGTTTTTTTTTTTTTTTTTTTTTTTTTTTTTTTTTTTTTTTTTTTTTTTTTTTTTTTTTTTTTTTTTTTTTTTTTTTTTTTTTTTTTTTTTTTTTTTTTTTTTTTTTTTTTTTTTTTTTTTTTTTTTTTTTTTTTTTTTTTTTTTTTTTTTTTTTTTGTTTTTTTTTTTTGTTTTTTTTTTTTTTTTTTTTTTTTTTTTTTTTTTTTTTTTTTTTTTTTTTTTTTTTTTTTTTTTTTTTTTTTTTTTTTTTTTTTTTTTTTTTTTTTTTTTTTTTTTTTTTTTTTTTTTTTTTTTTTTTTTTTTTTTTTTTTTTTTTTTTTTTTTTTTTTTTTTTTTTTTTTTTTTTTTTTTTTTTTTTTTTTTTTTTTTTTTTTTTTTTTTTTTTTTTTTTTTTTTTTTTTTTTTTTTTTTTTTTTTTTTTTTTTTTTTTTTTTTTTTTTTTTTTTTTTTTTTTTTTTTTTTTTTTTTTTTTTTTTTTTTTTTTTTTTTTTTTTTTTTTTTTTTTTTTTTTTTTTTTTTTTTTTTTTTTTTTTTTTTTTTTTTTTTTTTTTTTTTTTTTTTTTTTTTTTTTTTTTTTGTTTTTTTTTTTTTTTTTTTTTTTTTTTTTTTTTTTTTTTTTTTTTTTTTTTTTTTTTTTTTTTTTTTTTTTTTTTTTTTTTTTTTTTTTTTTTTTTTTTTTTTTTTTTTTTTTTTTTTTTTTTTTTTTTTTTTTTTTTTTTTTTTTTTTTTTTTTTTTTTTTTTTTTTTTTTTTTTTTTTTTTTTTTTTTTTTTTTTTTTTTTTTGTTTTTTTTTTTTTTTTTTTTTTTTTTTTTTTTTTTTTTTTTTTTTTTTTTTTTTTTTTTTTTTTTTTTTTTTTTTTTTTTTTTTTTTTTTTTTTTTTTTTTTTTTTTTTTTTTTTTTGTTTTTTTTTTTTTTTTTTTTTTTTTTTTTTTTTTTTTTTTTTTTTTTTTTTTTTTTTTTTTTTTTGTTTTTTTTTTTTTTTTTTTTTTTTTTTTTTTTTTTTTTTTTTTTTTTTTTTTTTTTTTTTTTTTTTTTTTTTTTTTTTTTTTTTTTTTTTTTTTTTTTTTTTTTTTTTTTTTTTTTTTTTTTTTTTTTTTTTTTTTTTTTTTGTTTTTTTTTTTTTTTTTTTTTTTTTTTTTTTTTTTTTTTTTTTTTTTTTTTTTTTTTTTTTTTTTTTTTTTTTTTTTTTTTTTTTGTTTTTTTTTTTTTTTTTTTTTTTTTTTTTTTTTTTTTTTTTTTTTTTTTTTTTTTTTTTTTTTTTTTTGTTTTTTTTTTTTTTTTTTTTTTTTTTTTTTTTTTTTTTTTTTTTTTTTTTTTTTTTTTTTTTTTTTTTTTTTTTTTTTTTTTTTTTTTTTTTTTTTTTTTTTTTTTTTTTTTTTTTTTTTTTTTTTTTTTTTTTTTTTTTTTTTTTTTTTTTTTTTTTTTTTTTTTTTTTTTTTTTTTTTTTTTTTTTTTTTTTTTTTTTTTTTTTTTGTTTTTTTTTTTTTTTTTTTTTTTTTTTTTTTTTTTTTTTTTTTTTTTTTTTTTTTTTTTTTTTTTTTTTTTTTTTTTTTTTTTTTGTTTTTTTTTTTTTTTTTTTTTTGTTTTTTTTTTTTTTTTTTTTTTTTTTTTTTTTTGTTTTTTTTTTTTTATCTTCTACGAATCCACTCGCCATAAAATTTCATTAACTAGGCATGCTAAAGCGCTCTGTAAATATCACATGAGATTAAAGTGGTTCAACTGTCAACAAATGTTTGAAATGTAACGCACGGCGTTGAGACAACTACTGAGCTAGGAGGAAGATCGAAGCTTCGTGCCAAATTTCCACAAAATTCCTCGGAAGTATGGATGATCTGCAACGTCGTCCACTTATCATCTAAGAGGCCTTCCATTCGCGCATAGGCACAAGTATGGTCATGTATTACTAGAGTAAGTCAAGGCATTTCGCTAGCAACGTTCATTATGACGGCGTTTCGACTGCCGACTGAGTGCCTTCTGCACCGTCACAGAAGGATGAAAACTTTTAGTAAACAGGAGAGTATAACGTATCTATGGCGGACCTGTATAAGTCATTACACAGACATTATTCCCCACTGCAATGACTCAAATAAACTTTTCTTTATCTTAGCACGATGAGCGTTATCCATAATGCTTATAAACGTCGAAAGGATTCATGAATATCACGTGCAAGCAAAGTGGGCAATACACGCAAAGAAGCTATTCAAATTCACCTTCTGCTACCCTAATGACCATACAAAGACGATGTTAATCCTACGTTCGAAGAGCTAATAATCTTTATTCCATTAGCGCATTTAGATTTCACACATAGACGGATACACCTATTTTTTTTTCTTCAAATGATATAGCCTCTATTGACAATATTACGGGAGTTCCACGGTGTTTAAATGCGATATTATGCGGGAATTCACCTTTCAGTAATATCGTCAAGTTCGAGAATTCAACGCCTTCGTGTGGAACATAAACTACAATTAGACCAATATCACGAATCATCGCCGTCTACGTATAAGCCGAAACATTACCAACGTCTTATGCCATATAAGCCCAGGGCTACTAATGCCAAACCGGAGAGGCCCTACCAAAATTGACACTGTTTCGAATTCGAAAAGCATATAACACAATCAACGATGAGTAACCACATTATTCGTCATAATCGATGTTGTCATCTATAAAACCTTCTCCTTAGAAGAAAACCAAAACAGACTGACTCATGAGCTACATAATATTTTAATGGAATTAGACGAAAACAAAACATCCATGAACTGTATGGAAACGGTTTTTTCGCTCTTCGATGACAAGATCGGAATGTTTCCTCTTGATTCAGTCCTCACATTCCGCAGGTAGAGTTTTTGTTGAATACCATTTTGATAACACAGCACAAAACAGGAGCTAGAAACCCTCCTTACTAATTTATAGACTGGCAACAATGTATGATTTTCGTGAATCCTAGGCATTTGTCAAGAAAATAATGTATGTTAACAACTTCTTTCATAGCAACAAAATCAAAATTTGAATAAACCTGTGTTTTTGAACATTTCAACAGCTTTTTCGACCGGTAAAATTCTTCGTTCAAGGATCTTCTACAGGTTACAGCTACCGAAGTTAGACCTAACTACAGTTCTCATCACGAACAACTAGTTAGTACTAGGAAAAATTCAATCCAATTTCTTCATTAGAGAATCGCAAAGTGTTACATTCTCATCACGAACAACCAGTTAGTATTAGGGAAAATTCGGTCCAATTTCTTCCTTGAAGAATCACAGTGTGTTCTGCATAGTTGTAGGATGTGCAAGCGATGGGCAGTCTTTAGCGCTCTGCTTCGCTCTCTCAATTAGCTAGTCATTTAGGAAAAAAAATTCACTAAAGTATTTTCGTCATGGGCGACTAATCGTTTCTTTCCTGTGCGACGACGCCTATGATCCACGCACGAATGAATCAAGTCTTTCTACGAAAGAAATCATTAAAGCAATACAGATCTATGACATTATGATGCTTTCAAAATGCATCATATTCTATTTGCGCCTACAGATGATAGGTATAACACATGGCAATCATATTTCTGATGAAATTTCTACCTAAAATTCATGAATCCCTCAAACTTTAATAGCTTTTATTGAAAATACGGAAAAAAATATAACTTCCTTGCCCTTGCTCCTATGAATATCTACCTAAACTGGCTTCAATAGTCCAGAATCTGTAATCAGCCTGTAATTTGGGTGTAACGAAAAGCCTATGTTGTATGAACACTGAATTCACGAATAAACTATGTAAAGGTGGGAAGAAGTTCGATCAATCAAAGTCGAAAATGATGTAAAAATCATTTTATAAATCAATGTCAACATACCTTAACTCGATCATCCATACTATCTTTCTCGTCCACTTTGACATTTTGTTCAGGTGATGACGTCCCTGATTTGGATGTCGAAGCAAATCCGATAACGGTCGCCGGTCGTTGACCGAATACTACCTCTTTTACCTTCAAAGCGACATAATAGAAATAGAGATAAAGCCACTCTAATAGCAAATATCAGAAATTTCACACAAGAACGTATACCTTCTGCTCAAACATGCAAACCGGGTCGAATGAGCTTGATCCTGCACCCAAACTACGGTTATGCTCATCGGTTATCGATATTCGAGGGCATCCAAAAGATTTTGACGGATGCTCAACGTGCGCTGGCGATAGACTAGCACTACAAATTTAATACAGCTTTACGACAAAATAACGAGAAGTAGTAATAACCTCAAGTTATAAGTGTGGCTGAACGATTTGATCTGGTGATCAATTGATGTGACAATATTGGTAAAAAAATAAGCGGAAAAGTGAAAAGATCAGAAACAGACGTTGGACTGCAGTTTTGACCAGCGATTTGACCGAGTCTTTGGAATTCCCTTTGCAGCGCTTGAATTCCCATCAAATCGTTGCCACCTGAATGCCACTAATCAAGTCATGAAACAAATGGAGAAGGACAATATTACAAAGAAAAGTCATGATTGTCAATGAAAGCCCAAGTCAGAGACATGGAACGCAAATGAGATCTGTTTGGCTCTCCTCAGTATAAACTTAATAGAAAGTCCATCTTCCAAGGATTTAGATAGTTTGATCACACTTATTAATATGAACAGAGAAGGCTTGAACGGCTGAACTCCCACTAAACTATCACCTAAAACCAACTGGAGTGTTCCTAAATGCTTAACTACGGTAAGATGTAGGGATCTGTCTCCAGTAGAACTAATCATGTGGAAGACAAGTTCCAGTGTTCAATTATGAGCTCAGCTAAACATATAATAGGACTAGGAATAAATTATCGTAACTACGTGCACTATAGTATCCCTACACTATCGAACATTTTACTAGATGAACCATTCAAAAGGCCTTTTGTTCTAATCCGAAATTTCTTTTCTTCTTCCTTCTTTGCTTATTGGGAACTGACAATAGAACGATAATCTTAATAAACCCGATGAGTCCACCTTTTCTTGACTCTCTTGAAAATGAATTCAAACAGGCATCAACGCTCCAGTAGGCGGAACATTATGTGTTAAGATATTCAGCTTGAAATTGGCAAGCTCATCGTGATGACAAAAAAACGACTTGACAAATGTTTCCCCCATATAAAAGTTGTGCTTAGCCGTTAATATAACAATTGATTGCAAAATAGGCATGCACCTTCGGTGCTCATCGTGATAATGGGCGATTCGATATAATTAAGTATTCAAAAGTACACGTATGAAAACCCTCCCGTGAGAGCTCCAATTTTCTGAAGGGGTTATCTTGCTATCTTGCAATAGTCCGGTAGTTTATGGTATGGAGATGCTATGATTTGCAACGTTCACAAGATGATTTCTTAATAATTTTCCATAGGACTGTTAAGAACCATATTTCGTTCATTTTCCTTTGCGAAAAAGCGTGGCAGATTATTGAGAGGACAACAGCTTTCAATGAGCCAGTTGAGGTTCTAGATCTATATTTCACAAGGTAACGGTTGATTACAAAAAGTTCAGGATAAAACTTCTATGTAAAGTAAACTAGTTCAGAAAAAGTGAGGCTCTGCCTAAGCCTCCATTCTTCTAAGTGCTCTGACACTTCATCACTACACAACCATCTGTGATCTCTTGCATACTATTTTGCACAACTTGCGTACATTATTAAAATACATCACATATATATCTATTTATTTTATTGATCCATCTTCGCAGTAACTTCTTGACTGTGCGGATCCCAGTACTTATAGCACCATAGATTTGCTTTCTCCACGGTTCGGAAAAAAATTCAGCACTTTTTCTTTATATGATGCTTAATTTTCCTTACACGAGCATATGCTCTTAGCGCATAACTTTAGTATGCTAAGAAGAAAACTAAGCACATCACAGCTGTAACCGAAGTTATTCATCGGAGAAAGTAAATCAAGAAAACCATCATACCAAAATCATACGTCGATTTAAATTTGGTCGAGATGAGGATGACACCCACTTAAAGCGCTAAGTTTGTTTGTGAAGTTGACATCTACAAGCGGGCCACTCCATGATATATGCTTTTATTTATATTTATACTTGCGTATACACTGTACATTAAATATATATGTACGTACACGCATATATATATATATATATATGTATATATATATATACATATATACATGTATGTATGTACTGTACACGAGCTGCCGTCCAAAATTGTACGCAAAACATCACGTATGGTTGCCACACGTAAGATTTTGTAAACTTTAAAAAAGTGTGACTTCCACGAATGCCACCCTTTCACCGATCCTCTACTTTTGTGGACAGAAATATTCTCTGGATTTTGCTGCAATCGATAAATTAATATACGTTTATGTAAAACCCCCATGGGTCCAGGAAAAGCTGCACTCGCTACAATATCATCAAAGGAACAAAATAAACTCTAAACATCTGCATGAGTCAATCTACCGATTCATTATGGACGCAGCAGCAGAAAATTCTATGCACCAAAAGTGACCATCAAAAAAATGAGTAGATTTTATAGACGTTAAGATTTCGATAAAAAAGTAGTAGTTTTTATAGGCGTTAAGATTCCGACTTAATGTGTTATTTAGTTAAAAATGTTGAAGTAGACATCTAAAAACTCTAAAATACCAAAAAACGTCATATGAATACGTCACGGTGGCCGAGCACTTTGCCTTAATTCATTAATCCGATTAATGATGAGCGAGGTAAGGAATTGACCTTTTCTAATAAATTTTCAAAGGAGAACACAATTTCCTTCTAGTACAAACCCTTTTTACATATTATACTGCAAATCCCAGTACTTGCTCAAAGATTTGGCTTTCTTTATAAAAGTCGTAGAATACCAATTAGGCGAAACTCCTCTCAATCTCCTTTGAGAAGTTCGTTGATTGATTGTCGACGAGTGTTGGAAGGGGAGGCTTGGACACCAACCGACCATCACTAACCAATCACTCACTCCCCTCCCGAAGGAGGATTAATCGTAGAGAAAAAAAGAACGCTTCGTAAAAGTACAAAGTGCTAGACCGCAACCACTTAATGACATTTGATCGGATTGGTCACAATCACACTACTAACGTGAATTCGATACTGCCCGTTTATGCATTCGATCCAGTTGCTGATGCTGCTGTAAAGTGATAGAGGGAGAAGCCCAACTGCTTCGCCTAAAAAATCAAAGCATGAAAAATAATAAGGTAAGAGGGACGAAGAAAGAAGGTTGAAGAATGCGGAACAACCTTTCTGTTGACGACGCCTTCGTATATGGACAATGTCGCACTGTGGATGAAGATCCAAATGGCGAAAAGGCACTGTGTACAGTGTTCCGTTTCCCAGAATGTTTACGCAGATATCTTAAATTGTCATTGATCGTACATCAATTTACAGAAGCCTTATGCTATGATATTAGTTCTTCTCACAGGTTTTGACGCTACGGCAATAAACACCAAGTTCACTAAGCACGAGTAACTAGAGTTTTCAAATGCAAGCACATCGCTAGAAGATTGCTCCGTCGTCATCTTCGAGCTCTACTTTCGGCCAAAGGGAATAACCGTCGATAAAACGTGGTTTTTCAAGAGTCAACGTCGTCCGAGTCAATGGTTGCCACGAAACCCAACGAGGAATCCCAACTCCACGTCCACATCGATTCGCGCAAAAGGCAATGCTCATTTTTTCAGACAGCACCAGGTCGATTCACTGGGACTTGCTGCCATCCGGAGAGACGATCAACGCCAAGCGCCACTATGATCACTCGGCCGTGCAATCAGGCCCTGTCATGTCGACGTCGCCGCAATCTCACCCTGCTTCAAGAAATCATAAGACTTCATGTCGCCAAATTCATGAAAAGGAAATTGATCGAAGTGGGCTGAAAGTTGCTGGATCGTTCGCCATGCAGTCGTGACCTGTTGCCGGCTGATATCACCTCATCCGGTTGCTGAAGCACTTCCTGAGTAAGAAATTTCGAGACATCGATCATTTGCTGGGGTTGACAACTTTCTTCGAATGAAATGATGAGTTCTATAAGCGTGGTATTGATTTGCTACCTGAGAGATGACAGAAATGTGTTCAGGCTGATGGCACATAACTTGAACCGTGTTGTTAAGCAATTATGATGACTTCTGGTTAATAAATTTTGGTGTTTATTGGTCATGCCAAAACTCATTAGAAGACCTATTAAAAACGAGAAGGCTTTCTGTGAATATCTACCAACTTACCTCTCACCTTCCTCCTCAACACTCGTAGCCCATAATACCCGTTGGAGTCGATTGAATGAGGTGATTGAAATTTTCTGCGGTATCCGAATTTAAGAGATAATCACCAGCGGATGCACGTCGTTCACCTGATAAACTATGAACTGCAACCTGATCAGCATTCTTGAAAATCAATGAAAATTGAAAAGAAACAAATAAAGTTCTAGGAGCACATCAATCCATGAAAGGCGTTACGCATTCGTTTTCATCGAGCATCGCTGAGGCGACTGAATAGATAATTCGCCTTTACAATGACTCACAATGGCCTACCGACGTATCACATCAGTGCTGCCATCCTCCAAGACAAACCTGGTACCACTCCACCAACCGCGTAGCGATGGAAGGTTTGGTGAGCCTTGAGCGCCTGATCGAACCACTGACTGATCGACGACGTGTGTGTCGCAGAGCACCCCTAACCCAATGCGTCACATGCGCTCAGCTCAAATCATATTGCAAATACAAGGAAATATGAATATTTGTGCACGATCAACATACTGTTTGGAATGTGCAACATTCGTCTGTAGTCCAGATCTGGCAAAGTCGATATACCAGGGAGGTGCGGAAACAGAGAAGTTAACAGATTAGGTCCATCTGGAGTTGTAGTCAGATAACTAAGAGGTCGATCAAAGGCCGCCTGAAACTAATCAAGCAATGTGTACAACACTCAATACTGAAAGATTTAAAATTAGAGGAGAAATATAAAAGAGAGTTAACATGAGAAGATACAATTTGATATGGTCATTCAATTTATGTCACCTGAAGGAGCGGTGAGCCGATAGGAAGCTGGGCCATCATAACTGGCGAAAAAATCTGCTCACTCGCACACAACGTATGCCGCCTAAAATGCAATTTTTCCGTCATAAAGCCATTATTAACAGATCCTTCAGTAACAAAGAACTATTGAATAACACAACATTTGTAAAGGATGAAGAATAAAGCTCTCAGCGTTGATCAATCTCTGAGAAATGCGCTACGAATTCGCCTTCATCTAGTTCCGTTGAGATGAATGAATGCACACCCAGCCTGTACAATGACTCGCGATAGACCACCGCAATATTAAAATACTACTGCTATCCTCCTAGACAAGTCTAGTACCAATTCACCGATCCCAGAGGGATGGAAGGCTTCGTGAGCCTTTGGCACGGAAATGACCCACTGAATAGGTGAGGCGCTTCGCGGAGCACCTCTAACCATTGCGCTACAAGTGTTCATGGGCGTTTAGTAACTTGAAAAAAAGTAATTTAACAAATGACACAAAATCAACAAACAAGGAACAACCTCTGTTCGTTGCGGTTTCCATGCTCCTCCTGTTTTATAGCAAGACCGAATTGACACTGTCCTCTGGTCCGGCTACGACTAGAGCTTGACGGTGAATCCTCGTATATATCAGAGGTAGACGAGTCGTCAGAATCCTAAATAGAATAAACAAAAAAAAAATGGTACTTCTCTGTTATCTAAATCCATTATTCAACTCTTCGGGAAAAACGTATTTGCTGCTTTTTTGAGCCTTTCAATTTTGATCCGATTTTAATTTCGGTGATCTTAGCACGGCATTTAGCCTCAGCAAAGGCCTTAATGCTCTTTAGCAGCGGAAGAGGAAATTGAGTCCTATCCTGGGTGCGCATTACTTCGCGTGTTTTCGTTATTTCAACGAGTTTTTTCTTCTCCGCTTTCGCAAAATTGCTAGGTTTTCCTTACTATAGATGTAGAAAAGCTTCATTCTATCGCTCTATGGTCTAGGCTTTTATGTTTCTTTTGAATTATGAAATAGATAGCATGTGACGCAGTTAGAGGTACTCTTGATGGTTCAATCACGCACTGAAGGATCACCTTGCCTACCATATTTCCAAGATCGGTGAATTGGTACCAGACCTGTCCAGAAAAATAAACAGTACTGACTTCATACATCGCCAGGTCACCGCAAGTCATTATAAAGTCCAGATATACATTCAATCTCCTCAATAAAGTTAAATATTGACAACGAATTCACGATCTATCCGTCAGGGATCGATCAACGCCGAGAACTTTACTCTTTCAGCTTTTACTGCCAAATGAAACTCTTGATAAAAACATATTTGTATATGGAACATATAACGTAATGAACCTAAACCTAAGCGTAAGCAGCTTAACCCTGAAAGAGTGTGGGTGGGTCGGATGGGGAACGCAATTCTTTTCGCTATTCTGGTGGATTATGACCATTTCAAGAATTACATTTACCTTCACAACCAACTGAATTTTTCTATCGAATAACTACTAAAAGAACATCCAAAGTGCGTAGTGCTTCAGTACCCTTTCGTTGCGAATGTTGTGAAATCTCATTTACACATCCATTCACGCACCCCAGCTCACAAAATCTGCGCGCCGAAAGTGAAACACAATTTCATTTTGGCTGCTACAGTGCGATGAGAAGGCCTTCTCAGGAAACAAGCGAAGTATTAAAACTTCTCGGATTTAAGCTATCGAACGATCACTGGAAAACTAACGAAAAAATGCAAAAGGCAGCTGTTATATCCCATAAGATGATCGCTTTTTCAGCCACGTCCGTTTTACATAAAAGAAGAGCTGGCCGTCACCGTCTTCCGAACAGATATTGTTCCGTTAAAGAGGCAGGGAGATGGCCAGCTTTAAGACGAACCCTTTCAGTACCGTGGACCCACGGCCTCCGCATCTCTAGCTGGCAACTCTGGACAGTCCGTTCCACCCCCTCTGCACCTCTAACCCTCAGCGTGCCATTGTTAGACGCAGCACGCTGGGGGTTAGAGAAGCCGAGGAGGTGAAGCAAAGCGTCCAAAGCCATAAGTTGAAGATGCAGAGGCCGACGGTCCACGGTCCCAAAATGGTTGAAACGACTACCAGAATTTGCAAATAGAAGCAAATTTCAGCAACTAACACATTCAACAGTGGCCGACAAATTCAGCTGGGCGTGATAATGGGCAGAGATCGTGGTCGGCGATGATTCTGCTTCAACGTTTGCTTTTCCACTAAGTATAGACCCACGAGATCCACGTCGTGGATATTCATCGGTGGCACCTGGAATGCTCGTTATTAAGCATTTTAGTGCAGCTATCCGGAATAGCCGGATTTAGGCCTATTATCCCTCTATTCATTTTGGTTGAAATATGTCAATATCATCGCTAGAATGTACAGATTAATGATCTCCAGAGCATCTCGATAATCTCGCTGATCTTAAAGAAGTGTAACTAAACAGCTACGAAGACAGAAGGTACAAAAACAATCCAAAAACAAAATAAAATTATATGAAATAGCATCAAAAGTTTTAATCACGACAAATTCAGACCTTCAAACGAATTTTTTCCTAATTTGTCGCACAGCAGCTCGTAAGTGGCAAAGATGGAACTCTCAAAGTTGTGTTTCAAAACTTCCTGGAAAAACAGCCTCTAAACCTTCAACGATAAAAATGGCATAGTGAAAATCTGAAGGAAACCCGTACATCGACAATTTTCTCCTCTGTCCATCGGCCATGCTGCTGCATAAACAAGAGTATCGTCGGATTTAGTTTGAACGAACGTCGTTCTGAAAGACATGCGGCCGATGCCAGCATGCTATTTTTCACAAGCAGATGCGTCTGTGCGGACTGACAAGTTGCAAGCCACCTGTAAAAGTTGGAACATAACGAATCAGTTAGGTCATATTACGAAATGAGCAAAAAAAACTCCACTATGATCAAAATTTTTCATTTATTGGGTCTTCTCATAGGCTTTGGCACTAGAGAAATAAACACTAAATTTATTAACCAGAAGTAATCAAAATTGCTTAACAACACTATTCAACGTTCACGCCATCAGCATGACCCAATTTCTGCCATCTCTCTGACAACAAATGGGTACGCGATTGTGCAGAATTTCCCGAGTCTTTTGGCACCCACACCAAATTTATCCATACTTACCTCATCATGGCCGCTCAACGAAACCTCTATCGCAATTTGCTGCATTTTAAGTATGAATTGGGACGCGATGCACACACCTCCTTAGAGAACATCAATCGTGCAGAGGCTAAAAAATTGTGTCCAGAAAAACAGCGTTTCGGCTCTTTGCTAAGTTTAGTGCCGGCAACACCAAGCTGAAAAACCAGCTGCGCTTCGGACGTCCACGCGGCGTTGATCGAAACGCCGTCAAGTCAACGAGAGAGTTGACTGAGCTGGGCTAGGAGTTGCTGTATCATCCGCCGTACAGTCCTGACTTGTCGCCGTCTGACTAGCACCTCTTCCGGTCGCTGAGCGCTTCTTGAGCAAGAACAAGTTCGGAGACATCATTCATTTGCGTCGAAGATGGACAACTTTTCTTGAATCCAAGGATGACAAGTTTTATGAACGTGGTATTGATTTGTTGCCTGAGAGATTGTGGAAATGTGTTCAGGCTGATGGCGTATACTTTGAATGGGATTGTTAAGCAATTTCAATTACTTCTCGTTAATAAATCTGGTGTTTACTGCTTTACTGTCAGAACTTATGAGAAGACCTAATAACCGGCTTTTCAGCAACTCTGTGATACACCAACTATATATCCACTAGTTCAAGTGATATACAAAGCTTTGAACCTCAGTCAGGAGTTGAACCCGCATCATACCCTTTTCGAAGGCACGTGCTAACCAATATATTACCGCGGTCACGTGTTCTGCAATCACTCTTTCTGCGATGCATGGTACCGAATCTGTCAGCATTCTATCGTTCCCGGAAAGAGCAGACGCGGGCACAGCATCCGACCATGGTTCGAAACCTTTCAAATCACTCAGCACTTATTCTAAATATAGATGTAACTCTACGTGGAACTCTGCCTTGACCCTCTGCCGACGACAGAACAACTTTTGCAGGCGGCGCGCGATTTTCGTTATTCAATAAGAATTTTTTCTTCGTTTCGAAGTAAGACTCCAGGTTTCAAGCATTACTCTGATAGAACAGAATTCTCTCTATACACTGATATACTTTCTATTCATATGAAACTCTTCTATTTGAAGAAAACAGTGAAAGTGAAAAGTAATCTTCTCGCTCCTAATGCGCACTATGAAGGCCGTCTCAAAAACCAAACTTAGCTTTGAAATCAACTAGATTTGAGCTATCGAACGAGTATTAGTCTAGTTTAATGAAAAATCATCACAATCTTAGCGGCACAAAAAAAGCACTCCGAGTGTGAAACATAGCTTTATTTTCGCTACTACAGTGACTAATAAAGCCGTTCCAGAAACAAATGCAGTTTTGAGATCGCTAGGATCTGAGGCTTTTTAAGGACTACTAAAATTCTAGTGGAAACGCTTTATCCAGCAGAGAGAAATCTTTCCAAAGTGTGCATAATTTTCAATGCACGCCGTCCGAAAAAGTCCGACGTCATGATGGTGAAATTTTGAAACGTTCACTCACGAGCGCTAACTCATGAATCGCGAAATCAACTACGCACACTTATTGTACGACATTCGAGTACGACAGCGATTAGGTTAAACTAATAACTGTTTGATGCGTTGTGGTTGGAACTAAAATTACAAGCCACCTTCACAGCACAGAAAACACCTAGTTTTGATCCACGCACATCCCAGTTTATAACTCTACTCAATAACTCGGTGTGGATTGCAGCGACGACCAAAGAGAGACTCTTCAGCGCCAAACGGATAACACAACATACCTATGCTGCATGACGGCATTGATCCCCCATCTTTTGAATGGACTAAAAACCAGCATTTTCTTGATGAGATCGGCACACTCTGCAAAAATCAATGTAAACATCACAATCGATTCAACAGAAAAATTTATACTTTTATAGAAAATTGCATTATTTCATCACAAGGACCGTTAACTCTTTGGAAAGTGCGCTTGAAATTGATGCGCGCAGCGTCAAGTTATGGTTTTTTTTTCATTTTGGGAAAATTCTCGAGTTACTTCTATTTCCTAATGCTTCATGTTTTTCCATACACTTTCTCGAGTTCTTTCTGCATGTAGAACACTTATGCGCGAAGAAAAAGCGCTCGTCTACTACGCAATTGTACTGCTCCTGCTGAAGCGGCTCGTTGAGAGGCATTGGTGTTCTCTTCACTCAAAAATCCCTTCGCGCAAGTCTCCTTGGTCACATTCGACCTTCAGGTGACAACGAAGTACCCCACGAAACTCAAACCCTACTACAGTGATTATCATCAAAATCGTTATAATGCTCAAGCTACAGGATTGGCTAGTCCAAATGAGGAACTGAGCTCCTTTTCAATGCTACAGCGCTCTAAGAAGGACTTTCTAGGAAGATGAACCTACTACTAGGATCACCGTTTCTTGAGCTTTGGGATGATCGCTAAAAGTCTAGCGGGGAGCTAAGTACAGACGACAGCCGAGCAAATAATGCACGCCGAAGATGCAACGGAACTTTTACTTTCGCTGCTAAAGCGCTGTAAGAAGGCCTTCTCAAAAACCAAGCATAGTAACATAGTCGCCACTTCTTGGGCTATGGAATTACCACAAAAATCCCGCAAAAAACCTGTGTCCAGTGAGAAAACCAGGAAAAAACCAGAGATTTCGCACTGCTGAAGAAATTCAGATAGGCGCATAACGGTACGACAGCGTCAATAAACACAGATGAAATTTAAGCTATACGAACCTACAGATACCCAGTAAGGAATTTTCATCTGACACGACAAGACCGCTCGCTTCAAATTTTCCACATTGTCGCCAGGAAACGGAAAGCCACCGGTAACCAGAATGTACAGTATCACACCGAGGGACCACATGTCGGCCTTGAGGCCATCGTATTCCTTGCCTAAATGGATGCCATGAGATGAGTCTGAAGTTTTAAAATGGCATTAAGGTCTGACAGAAGTTCTTATCACTGGTGAGGAATAACATGAGGAAAATTCCTACCCAGAAATTGAAGTATAACGCTCTCAGGGTTGGTCAGTAACCGAAGGATGCACCAAGCATGCGTATCCATTCGTGAAGCGCTAGAAGTGTGATTCTCTGGGCCTTTACAGAGACTCGCGGTGGCCTAACGATGTATTAAGTCAGTGCTGCTATTCTCCCAGACAAGTCTGGTACCCCTTCACCGACCCCAGAGGGATGGAAGGGCCGGTGAGCCTTGAACGGGGAATCGAACCCGCAACGATCGACCGATCGACCACGTGTACCGGAGCACACCTGCAGCTGTTCCACCAAATGCGCCTCTTAATAGATACAGACTTAAAACTAATCTTACCCAGCAAGAGTTCTGGAGCAGCGTACGGAGGTGACCCACACCACGTCCGCAACAACTGTGAGGGTCCTTGTATGTTCGAAAACCCGAAATCTGTAAAGTGTTTTCAAAAAAGACAAACATTCATGATCCTAGCAGAAATATCAAATACGAAAGGTCCTCACCAATTATCTTCACATTGTTATTCTTGTCCAAAAGGATATTTTCCGCCTTCAAATCACGATGAACGATGCCTTAAAATACTAACTGACTTCATGGAATGAAACGGAACACTGAACGAGATTCTTCCGAGTAATGCAGATGGAAGCGACCGATTGCAGACGGTTTTTGACGCTGAACTCTTCAGAGATCTTTTTTCGATGGATAGGGCCTTTTTGGTAGATTTCCGATGGTCATTTGAAAGCTTAAATTCTGTTGATTTTAACAGTGATTGTTTTCTGAAAATGCCTTCACAGTACGCTACAGTAGCGGAAGTAAAACTTTGCTCAACACTCGAAATGCTTTGTTTGCACGTCTATGGACTGTGGATGGCTTTTAATTACTATTAGGTCGCTTCACAAGTATTGGCATTAATCTAATAGACACCTAATTTTACTAATCATAAGTAATTGAAACTCCATCGTCTTGGTATCGTTTAATCGCGCATTTTCTTGCAAACCTTTTGCTACACAACTTGCCTATACTTGCACTCAAGCATGAATGGCGTATAGGAAAAAGTGCTAAGAAAGTGGCGCGCAAGATCAATGAAACTTCCTGTAGACGCGCGAGCTCGACTGATCCTCCAGACTGATTCTCTCCAACTTCGTACTTCGTAAATCGTCCTGGCAGCCCTTTCTGCAACCATCAATTGCCCCAAACTCCATTAATCTTATACGCCGGCTCACTAGTATTTTCCTCTACGCGCCATTCATGCATGAATGGCAAATAAATTTGTTACTACGACAGCATCAAATATTAAAGCAAATATGAACAACTGCATAATAAAATGTTCGCAAGAAAACAACGATTGAAAGATGTCAAAATCATGCATTTTCAATTACTTCAGGTTGAAAAATTTGGTGTATATTTCTCTATGCCACAACTTATGGAACGACCTGATAAAACTTTGATTTACACTCGAAGTGCTTTATTTGCACATGTAGGGTCTGTGGATGGTTTTTTGATAATCTATACTGATTCTCATACGACAGCACAAATTCTCGTTGATTCTCAAGCTAAATTGGTTGTTGAGAAGAACTTCGCAGAGCACTGTAGGAGAGAAAAACAAGATTACATTATCACACTCGAAGTTATCTTCGCGCATAAGTGTTATATATGCACAAAAAGTATATGGGCGTGTAGGGAAGATTATGGGGCGTCAGAGTAAGACAGGGAACCTAAAGGTCTTTCCGGAAGACGGGAAAAAATCCTCACTGAATAACAAAAATCGCGCACAGCTTGAAATATCGATCAATCGCTGTGCGCAAAGGGTTGATGCCACGAGCGTCTCAAAAGACAGCAGTCGCGTATAATTCCTGTATAAGCAAGGTTATAACCGGTGTGAACGACCTTTCGCCTCCTCAGAAAAACAGGGATCTCACTCCTCTATAATATTTAACAATCTAGGATCAACTAGAAGAAGAAAATACACCTTTATGGTGCAAATATGCAACAGCCGAAGAGATCTGTCCAAACCATCGTCGTGCCTCATCCTCTGCCGTTCGACCACGTTCGAAAATGATTTCTGGAAAGAAAAGGAATGCACAGTAGGAAGTTTCGTTGCTCAAAAGTGAGAGTATCTCACCGAAAAGCTCTCCACCGCTACAATACTGAGTTATGATGTAAACTGATGACTCTGTCCGCATGATCTGAAATCACTTTACATTGGAAATAGCTCATGTGGCGTAGTGGTTATAGAAGCGCCACGACACAAACATATGGTCGACCAATCGTTGGTCGATGGTTCGATCCGCGCTCAGGGCTCACCAAAGTTTCCATCCCTCCTGGTAGTTGGTAGAATGACACAAGATTTGTCTCAGAGGATGGCAGCATTGGCTTGAGAAATCGGTAGGCCACTGCGAGTTATTGTGGAGGCGATACATGCATTCAGTCACTTCAGACGATGCCTGATGAAGATGGATGCATGGCGCTCCCTTCCAGAGAAAGAGTGATGCCAAGGCTCTAAACTTTATTCCTCACCACTCTACACTGCACAATGAAAAGTCGGATACTTCTATATCTATGGCGCGACAGCGCAGTCGTTTGTGATGTAGTGTAACAGGGAACGAGGTAATACGCGAGGGGCCAGTTCGATCCCTCTCCCAGTTTTTGCTGCAGTCAATCAACGAGCGCCTTAAGGAAGGCCTTAACTGGATTACTTCCAGGATTGCAAGGTGAATCGTCTGGACTACTACGATATTCACAAAAGAGATGAGATCTTCAAACAGCAGCCGAAGCTTCAAATGAGATTTTTTGAAGACTTTGTGGATGAAGAATACGACGGAACAAGTTAAATCCATGAAACACTGGGATTTGCACGGTAAACTGTGACGACAGGGGTTGTAGAGATATTATACCGTTTCATAAGTTTTAGAACCAAGGCAATAAACACAAATTTATAAACCAGAAGTAATTAAAAAACATGATTTTGGTACCGTTCAACTGCTCGTTTCCTTGCGAACATATTGGTGTACAAATGGACTCTACTTGCTTTAAGATGAAGCTGTTGTGGGAATAAATTCGCTTACTAGTCATGCACGAATGGTGCGTAGGAGAAAAAGCTAAAGAAGCGGCAAAGAAAAATTCAAAGACCCTATAAAACGCAAAAATCCAGCAATCTCTAACTTTGACAATAACCCTGCCAGTGATATACCAGCTGTAGTGGGAGGCTTCCACATGTGCCTTGGGGCAAGATTAATAGAGCTCGGGGCGATGACACGGTTGCAGAAAGGACGGCTAGGAAGTGGTTTGCGAAGTTCGAAGCTGGAGAGAACAGTCTGGATTATCGATCGCACTCCGCCCGTCCACAGAAAGCTCCATTAACTTCTTCGCGACCGTGGACCCACCTCTTTTGTATCTCTAACCTTAAGGGTGAGAATGCTGGACGGCCTGCTCCACCTCCTCCGTGACTATGTCGACGTGGGAACGTATCAAATGTATTACTGCATTCTTACAGATGCATTAAAATTGTTATTTTCCTATGCTATGTTATATCTAAATATATTCTGTTGCTATAAGTAGGAGAATAACTACAATAATACAATTAAAATGATATATTGATACAACGAATGCGTCCTCATGCTGGGGGTTATAGATGGAGAAAAAGTGGAGCGAGCCGTTCAGCGCTGTCACGCCGGGGTTAGGGGGCGGAGAGGAGGTGGGTCCACGGTGCCGAAAGGGTTAATCTTGCGCGCCTCTTCATTAGCATTTTTCCTCTAAGCGCCATTTGTGCATGAGTGACAACCGAATTTGTTCCCTCAACTGCTTCATCTCAAAGCAAGTATAGTCAAGTTGTATACTAAAATGTTCGCAAGAAAAATGCACAACTGAACGATATCAAATCACGCAATTCTAACTACTTGTACTTAACAAATTTAGTGTCTATTCTTGAGGGACGAAACCTATGGAACAACCTGATAAATAAGTAAATAAATAAAAAGTATCCGAGAATAGAAACGACCTCGTAGAGTTTCACGATGTGGGGATGATTGACACGTGATAAAATCTGAACTTCTCGTTCCAGACGTATCAGATTCTCCTCGTCAAGAGCGGCAAGATCCACGATTTTCATGGCTACCTAAAAACAACCCGAGACTAAATCTTTTCCTAATGAATCAGAAAAACCAAGAGAAAAAAAAGGGCCAAAACACTTGGGAAACCCACCTTCGTTTTGGCGATGTCATGCCTAGCCAGTCTGACGGTCGCGAAATTGCCGCGTCCAATCGCTCGTCCCACATGATACAGTCCGACCTGAAACGGTTCTTAGATGAATCAAAACGTCCTGGAAAAAATTCGTTCAGCGCCTAAAATCCTCTTGTACCATAAGAGTGATAGAATCCCGAAAAAGACAGGATGAAATGCCCGGAAAAGAAAAAAAAAACAAGGAAAAAGATCAAAAATTACGAAATAAAAGCGCATACATCGGTGGTAGGATAGCCACCACCATCAGCACTCAGACAAACGGCCGCCATTCAATGCGCGGGTTTGAATTGAAATGAATGGATGATCATACCGCTTCGAACGAATGTTCATTATCAGCTTAAAAATTATCAAGCGACCACGTAGACGATTGTTTACGATTGATATCGATTCATTTGCGATCTACGACTAATTCGGTCGATGATCAATATGTCGTACCTTTTCTAGCCGCCGATTCGGGTTCCCATCCATATCGACGAGGTCACCAGCTGGTCCAGTAGATCAGACCGATGTGGGTGGTCCTCCTCTCCCACAGTACGGGGATCCTTCCTCCGTCGGGTGCTGTCTGCCTTCCTGCTCTCCGTCCGATAAGCAAACCGCTCACAGAGCACACCTCCACCACCACCGACCAACGGATGGACGGACGGACGGACGGATGGACGGACGGATGGACACGCCCCATCTGCGACAACGTCGCGCAACCGCTGTCGCTCCTGCCGCAAATTGTAGCGCAGCCTTGATTTGCCGTAGTCCACGTTATTGTGCCGGCTGTCGACTGTATAGGTTGGGTTGCTCCATAGTTTCTTTCGCATTTGGGTACTTTTGTTAATTCAAATGTAAATCTGGGGGTCACCGTGGCCGAGTGGTTGTGATGCTTGTTACGGTGCGTGTGGAGCCCAGCTCCACCCCACCCCTCTTCGACGGTCAACAACAACTTTCTATGGAACGCCACAGCCTGGCTATCTTCGAGATTGCAAATTGACTCGATCGACCAGTATTCTACGACGTTCAGAAATAAGACGAAACAGCGAAGTGAATGCTAGAAGTACTGAGATCCGCACAGTGAAAAACACTGTGAAGACAGATCAATAAAAATTAAACATCGGTTGATCGTCCATATAGTCCTTTTGTCGCGATCACTGGATGTTCCTTGGTGTCGAACTGCGAAGTACAGCAGGGTTCAATTCCCAAGCAGGACTACCCAGGCTAAAGAGTCCGACGTTTTCACACGGAAAGTTCAGCTAAGAGTAAACCGTCATAAGAATGACCGCCGTTTTGATGGCTATAAATACGAGTCTCCCTTCGATCCACAAGGGCCAGCATCTGCTCTGATGTGGTGATGACCTGAGGAAGGCCAGGCTAGGCTTGCCTCGGCACTCTACGGAACGAAACAGCTAAATCAACACAGTTTCCCTGTGCTGGGACTCGCAAAATGAATATGGGCAGTTCGAGCATCCAAGTATTCATGATCAGCGTTTTCCACCTTTTCTGATGAGCAAAGAAAGGGATACCTTCCTCTTATAAAGAATGAGGCTGCCGATTGAAGATGTCAGTGAGATCACTTAAGAGCTGGTTATAGCATTTGTATTTTTTCTCCCGCAGATGCTGATTCAGGGCACGGAAGAGCTGATAGTCCTTTGGAGCAATATTGGGGCTATATGTTAGATGTGATACCATAGTCCAGTCCAGCTTCTCCAAAATCTAATTAGTCGACTTTACAATGTGAGGTGGTTAGTTGATACACGAGGTGTTGATCGAGACATCATTTCGTGTCAGTATAATTTATACAAATGACAAGCGTTAGTGCTACAGCGATATCCAAGTATCTGCCCAAGCTACTAGGACATTCTCCAATATACCGTGGCCTATCGGCAATAACCCCATTCGAAACAGAAAACACTAAAGCAAACAGTAGTGCAAAAGAATTGTGGGACAACTAAATAGAGAGTAATAAGAATAAAGTTCTCAACGCATATCAATCCCTAAAGTATGCGCCATGCACTCGTCCTCATGAACATCGTTTGAAGTGCTTAATGCATATCTGGTCATTACAGTAACTCGTGGTGACCTACTGGTAAATCAACTGGGTGCTGATATCGTTCCAGACAAGTATGATATTAGTTCGCCTACCCTGGAGGAATGGAAGGCTTGGTGATCCTCGGGCGTTAGATCGATCTATAAGTCATCTGTGTTGTAGGGCATTTCTAAACATTGCACCCCACGAGCACTATAGATGTTTAAATATTAACACTTTCAATAGACTACTTTAAGATCTCACTTAATTTCAATACACCCTAACAGCATATTTCCTTTGACCGTACACAGAGTGTAGATAATTCGGCGGCGATTCCATTACATGTTGCGGTATGTCCTCCTACAAGGAACTGGCTTTACTGAAAGGTATAGTGCTATTGTTGAGGCTGAAAGGCCGAAACACGTGTCTAGCACTTTATAAGTGCCATATCAGACTCCATGAACGGCTTTTTTGAACTATACTGCCAGGATGAATGTATATATATATTATATATATATATATATATATATATATATATATATATAAATATGTATGCATATATGTAGCATAGGTGCATATATGTGTATATGTGTATATATACAAGTATATATGCATGTAAACATGTATACATGTGTATATGCTTATACATAGATGTACGCTGATCAACAACTCTTCAGTAGTATCGGACTGAGGATCATTTCCACAATTAAAATGTCCATTACTGTCGATAGGACGTAGAAGGACATGCTTTTCGCGGTATGCCAGGTGATAAAGGACTTGATCGTCTCAAACGATGGAGCATAACGGAATGGTTAGTGATCTGGTACAGAAGAAGCAAAATGCTCGTCCAACCTCCTCCACAAACGCTCTATGCATCAATACAAGTGAGAACGTTTTAGCTTGGCTATTTTTGTAACTGGAAGCAGAATCGACTTGTTTAGCATCCTACGGCATTCATATGGAAATTGAAATCCTCAAACAGCAATCGAGTGAGCACGCGAAATGTTCGAATACCACCGTGGACGACAAATGCGAAAAAACGAATCGAATACAAAAAATGCGGGGCTGCACTGTAAATGTGACGGTGGATTTTGTAAAAAAAAATCAGTTTTACTGTCAGTGCCATTTCACAATAAGTAAGATATTCTTGTGTACCAAATTGCGGTATAAAACAGGGTACAGCGTTTAGCAGGTCCACACATACTAAAAAGAGTTCAATTTCTTGGTCTCGAAGTTCAGCTAAAAATACACACGGCAGAGCGAACTAAGCTACCCGCTGATAGCATATCACCAGGAACAATAAAAATAAAGGGGCTCGTATCGTGTGCAATGCTTTTAGGTCTTATTTTCATGTAAGCCCACTGAATACTCATCGTTGTTAGTGTGTATGTGTAAAATCTATAATACTACTAGCAACGTTTTTGACCCATTACGACCACTTCATTCATAGTGACGTAATAAAGTCATTATTTACTTAGTAAACAGTAATCAGTAAAAACCAAGCGAACTGGCTTCATAGGATTATCGTTCTGTTCTCTTGGCAAAATAGAAAAAGGATTTGGAAAGTGCGTGACGTAGTTAAGAAATCGTTTTAGATGGGCATACTAGCCATGGCCACGACACTATGGTGTACATACCCAACGTTATGCCTAAAGCGTATGACAATCCTTTCAACCCACTGTTGGGACCTCGTCACGTATAAAGGTCATACCCAGCTCAAGAGTTCCCACGTTCTCAAACGACGTATAGAACTACGAACAATACGTAGTTAATTAGATGGGGACGATCACGCAGAACAAAAAAGCCGTATAAAGATACAATCTGTTCTATAATCATCGCACTTAGTGATACTGTAGGCCGCTCGGCCGGTGTAATCAAGAAGTACAAGGCGAGCGTTAAGTGCCATTCATCCTTGAATACGACATGGATGTAAGAATTTCTATTACAACCTAGAGTCTTACTTTTTCATGTGTACAATTCACTTACCACTTCATAGTGCAGTGAAAATAGTTATAAAATTTCAGATTAAACTGTTTGCTTTTGCAATATGTCACGTTGAAAACATCGGTATGCTTACATAGATTTGTAACGCTAGTGCATTGTTCGAAAACTGTTTGAAAAAAATTGAGAAAAATATAAGTTCACAAATTTCCTACACACTTGAACTTGAAGCTTGACTATTGCAAATTCATTTCCTGATAAGGGCTGGCATATAGAATTTGTGACGAGGCTAATCGCTCAACTGCATTTTGTTCCGTGGATCAGAATAACACCATATTATAGGAGTGTAAGATGTGTTATGTCAACTCATTATTATACCTTTATTTCGAGTGCTTTGTTTAGACCACGCTCAGATTTCAATAGATCCCTTCATTATTATTTGAGCTAACTTGTCTGGTTGAGCCTGACAAGTTGGCTCAAATAATAATGAAAGGATCAACTCATTATGTTATTCATTCTTGACCAATCCCGCAAGTGGAACCCTCCTCTTTCTATTATACAAATTCTTTTGATGAGACCGTTTGCTTTGAAGTCGCAAACCGCACATTCGGATAATGCCATGGTGAATCCGTTCATGTTCATCACCTACGAGAGTAAACTCGATGAGGAGAAAACCCGACATAAAAATCAATCATTACAAGAATAACAATTATTTCTGTCCAATATGATAATTCATTTCAACAGGCTATTACACAAAAAAGGGACATTTATGCAACCAGTTTTTTGATGTTGAGAAATCAATTCTATGTGGAGGGTTGATCCCCACCACCACAGTTACTCTGTTCTGAACACATTGCTTTTGTTTTCGGGACTCGTTTTTTGACTCAGATTTTGCACTCCATAGTTGCATATAGGTTCTCATAAATCAAACTGCCGTCGTCATAGTAAGGCCGCTAAATCATCTATCCTCACTTAAGATTACAACAGCTTTTTCTAGAACAACTTTAAGAGAAATATCCAAGAAAAATTCACAGACGAATAACATTCAACATACACAACCACTGACATTCACCTGGAGGTCAAATGTTAAGCTGAATATGCCATTAAAAATCATTCAGGCCTAGAATTTCTTGATAGATGTCCTAAATATTGCATAGTGCAATGTAATATAGAGATTTCATAGTTCGAAAAACGCACGGGAACCTCTATTCTGTCTTTTCCCAAGTCCCTAAAATATAATTCTGTATCCAGCTTTGATTATGATCTCGATGCGTAATCTAAAAATTCATGCATTCTCTGTATAAGAAAAACGAAGAATTGAAGCCATTCATTTATAGTAATTTACATCACAACTCATCAGTATGATCATGTGCGCATGCTCTTTGGAGACACTGAACTGAGGAGTGGCGATTCGAAAGCTTGAAAGTGCCGAGCCGTAACCACGACCACTGCTATTTTCTTGGGCAAGATTACCACCGCTGCCCATTGCCGCCACACATCGTGCCATTGAGATCCGTTCATCCAGAGCATTTGTTACAAAACCATCGACTGATTGAGAATCTTTCACAGTATTCGTCAAATCCTCCCTGAAAGCATGTGCCTACAAACAATTTGTTTTAATGATGTGCTAAGTCGTAACAAGAGATTTCAATGATTTTTGTTCAGAAATGGGCCGATGATCATTTAGTGAACGGACAGGGCATCTCGGCTCAAGCTTCGATAATGATGACATGAGATGCACTATAAATTGAGCATAAGCGACTAAGCGAAAATCTCTCACCAATATGATCGTGGTCAATGCCAACAGCTACAACAAGCAGCTAGACATTCCCACTCTTATCATGAACGAAAAGAGGCCAAAAGACTCAGAGTATCGCTTCCATGGCGATAAACAATCTTTTCTCCCAAACCGTCAATGAAGAGATTGCGAGAGTGTTTCACTGAACTCTGTCCACTGTACGTTCTGTACATAGCGACTCTAAACTATCAGCAAGTTTTTGTGTTGCTGATGAGTCACCATGAAACTATTAATATAACCTACTCCTTTTGGGTTAGCGTTCCAGTAGATTTACGCTCCTTCACAGCGATCACCCTAATCACATTCATTACTCTAACTTTAATGAAATGATAAAGAGTTTCCTTGCACAGCTGCCACAATTTTTTGTGTGTCAAACTCTGGATTGGCAAAGGAGACTACCCTCACAGTGCTGTCTTACGCCAAAGTACTTATATAAAGAAAAATGAAGGGATATCCCTCCTTGCACTTGATCTTTTGGATTTACGGTTGATTAAAAACACCGGAAGATTTTGCGCTTCGATGATTCAGATCCGATTAGAAAAATGAAATCCCTGCCAATGACGGTCAACATATTGTAACTTACGTTGCTTAGTGAACAATTGTTTCTCTTCCAAGGACCGACTGTCTATTGAACTCGGCATTGATCATATAACATTTCTCCCACGCACATTCCATTCGTATCTTATGCAGGACTCTACGACGCTGGTCTCCAATGAGTGTATTGACAACTTATATAGAAGAAAACGGCTCTGAGAAGGCAAGATCGCGGAATTGTCGGCTAATATTGTACTGTATTGTACTAAATAAACATTACTGTTATCAACCTCGTGTCTGCTCATCAAGAAAGCACTGAATCAATCGTTTTTCTACCCATTTGACCCAGATGACACAGCACGGGAATCCGAGCACGTCTTTCATTTAGTTAAGCCCTTGACATTCGTTATGCATGAGGATCCTCAAATCGCGCAGTTTGGTCATCAACTGTAGATCTCGTATTCCTGATGGATCTCATTGAATGCTGGCCATGCAATTCTGCTCGAGATCTTGACAAAAATACTAGAATGTGCCAACCCTGACAGAAATCTCGACAGGTGTACTAGAAATCTTCAACAAAGGCAGTCGTCATGCTGTTTATCGAAAGAAAATTTCGCTAGGAGAATACTGGAACAAATTTATTTGGGAATTCATCTGCTGCAAGTGTTTTGAACACATAGAATAAAAAAAAAGTACAGCCATAATCTGTCAGGATCCGTGTTTCAAAATATCATTGTAATAATGCGCATGAGCAGAGCTCTACAATAAAAAAAAAACTATAAGACTAGATTAAGAGATTGAGTGGTGAACAAAAACAAAAACACGGCCTCAGGCGGGAATCGAACCCACGTTTCATCCTATCCGGGGACGCGTGCTCTACCACTACACCACTGAGGCACATTTGCCCGACCACTCATTCTTCAACATCTCAATGTTAGCTATCAGCCACCAACCTTTGACACGCGTCCCCGGATAGGATGAAACGTGGGTTCGATTCCCGCCTGAGGCCGTGTTTTTTGTATTTGTTCACCACTCAATCTCTTAATCATATAAGTAACATAATAAAACTGCGAAAAAAAAGCAGTGAAAATACTATAATTTCGAAGTATAAGACTAGAATTCTCTATAATTAATCCATACCTTATAAAAACGTCACTCCATCTTGTTAAAATTCGTACATGTTGACATTCATCTTTAACAAGTAGTGAGTTTCTCAAGCTTGGTGAGAGGTGCATCCCAGCTATCTAGATTTTTTTTCATACACTCTCATTCAAGTTACAAGTTTACAAGTTTAAATTACAAGTAAAAATATTTGAAACACTGCCGAGGTGATACGAAAGCTTCTGATGTTAATATGAGCAGGAACAAAAGTGATTTATGCCCAGTTTCATAGGGATCGACCAAAAAAGAAGCTACGATTACCGCGCTGCTGTTACAAGCGGTAGCTGGATCAAGGAGGCCAATAGACGTGCTCAGATGGCGGTCGAACACAACGTGGCTGACGTACTCCTTCTCGTGCTGACGTCGACGAATTTTACCCACAAATGTGTTCAAATGACGACGATTTCTTGATACAGAGTCCTCACTGGGGTCCAGGCGAGGTGGCCTAAAAAAAGGACCACTTCATCTCTTTGCTGCTTCCACTTTTCTCCTCTTTCAACTACATTTTCGTCCGTCTACAATTCTTATTAAACTCACTTGAGATTGAGTATCTTGAGGGTGATACTCGGGGTAACAGGTGGCCTAAAACGTATGGCCTCCCTCACAGTGCCCCATGAAAAGCGTTTAGCATCACTTGCTTGTTGAAGATTAGAAAAAGACTGAACCTTCGACATTGAAGGAGAGAGAGAAACATCGCGCTAAAAAATGTAGTAGAGGATGGAATTATAGGACAGGTCATGGTGTTGAACTACTGTCTAACTCACCGACAGACATATGAGACGTACCAATACACCCGTCACAACACACACAATAATAGAATCGGACAGAGAATAAGTGCAATGTAAGTCGAAAATCATGTTTCCATGTGGATTCAAAGATTTGGCTTCACACATCAAATTATTGTATAAATCGCGGTCAATAAACGGCAAGACCTAAAGAAAAATAGTAAATTACGACTATTACGTCCCTTGATCAGCTGAACTTTGATGTTACAATTTTAGCACATATTTTGAGCATGCTCAACAATTTTGTCAAAAGGTCACCATACCGCACACTATTTTTAAGTTAAGAATAGCACAGAAGAAGAGCGCTGCTACAAAGTTTTTGCCAAGCTTGATCATCTTGTCAACTTCATAACTTAATTTCAAAAGGGAGAAATGTCTCATAATCACATGCGATAGATACGACTGTTATGTTGATGTGAGAGGTGCATTCGTAGCCCAGGTGAATTCTGTACGATTGATTCCCTCTCTGGGATCAATCGTACAATTCAGTGGAAGCCCACTGATGTAGAGTGATGTGCAAAACTTATGTGATGTAGAGCGATGTGCAAAATGGGCGTCAGTAGTGCAACGGATAGAGCACGCATTCCCGAAAAGAGTGAGGTGCGGGTTCTAGTCCCGACTGACGCGAAAGTTTTGCATATCACTCTACATCAGTGGATATCTATTTGAAACATCATAACACCGCTAGAAGCGGTTAAATAAAAAGTATTTCGTTTGAACTCAGTGGATGACTTGCGAAAATTGGTGAGCATGTGGAAAAGTTCTTTTACTCTTAGTGCTTTTGGAATCTAGGTTTGGTGAATTATTCCTCTTAAAGTAATGGAGGTGATTGGCTGACAAGGTTATGGACAACCTGATCTTTTCAGACTCCAAGGGGAAATTGCCGAAACGTCCGCTGCTTGAATAGATTGTATTGTAACAATCTCGTGTTTGACATATAAAGAGAAAGACTTCAAGTTGTTGAGATATACCGAGATTAATAGTTAGTCGAATTTGAGAATTACTAGTTCTTTTTTTGTTTTTTTTTTCTGTGCGACACATTAGGATTACGGCGCAATATCTTCAGAAATAAGGATCCTACGGGATAAAATTTTACTTATATGTAAGGGAGAGAAACCGATCTAGTGGCACACATGTTATCTTTGAGATCAACTCATTTTGTCTGTTGTTAGTCCATATCAGTCCATAATATATCAAACACAGTCATTTCACAGAGTTGCTTTTGTTTCAGCCACACGATACTATGGGATTTTATAGGGAAAACTCCGCTGCTACAATTGGGCGGGATGCGTGATTCGTCAATCGTGTTAAGGAATTTCTTAGGCATTGACTACTGAAAATCCTCTTAGTACTGCCTGCAATTGAAAAATACACATTTACCGCACTTTATGCTTTAACGCAAATCAAAAAGAACACATGTATAGCCTTGTAGCACTCCCTCCAATTAACAGTAAGCTTTTGATGGCAAATTTAAATTTCACTAAATTCTATGCCATAATTACCAACTTTATTTTCTGCCTAACTGTGTTCTGATGGCAAGATAGGACGTAAAACATAATCATAAGAGCGCTGAAATACGGCCATTCATCCGGTTACTGTAATCGGTCGTCTCAGCTTAGTCGGTACAGCTACCGATTACGATTAGAATGCGAGAGAAAGGCGGATCGAGACCCTTGATGGAGTGGTGGGAAATTCAGTGAGCTCCCCGAAAAGAAATTAGCGCTCTTGAACTCATTCAGATTCCGAAGTTTTTCTCGCATCTCGCACTCTCAGGGATAAATTCTGACAATTTATCAGAATTCAAGCACTTGTCTGGATCTGACTTCGAGACTATTACCAAAAAATATGTGAAAACCTTCCTATTCATAAGGGAAATCAAAAACAGAGAAACCCACAAATCATGCACATGTGTTAAAGGAGAAGTAAATGACACTTTTTTGTCGGTTAGAAGTCGCAACTAGACGCCGCAATGTTTTAAATTAGAAAATTGTAAAAACCCCTAAAGGAGAGAAAAGAAAAACAAAAAGGGAAAATAGTAGACTGACATTGCTAACTTCGGTGGCATACTCTTCTGCCTCACTGGGACTGCTAGATATTTTCTTCGCGTCAGATACCTGGAAACTTCGTCTTCTCTCAGTTTTTTTTAGAATGAATTTATCCTTTCTAGGATATAATTACAAATAGAGTAATTTGCAATTTATAATGCCACTTGGTTATCAAGCAAATTTTGTCCACAATACGAAGTGTTAGTGTAGACTTTCGAAAATTACGCATACTGTATGGGAGCGCAGAGCAACTAGATAGTAAATATACCTGGATAAATGACTTCGGCCCAATGAGGCAGTGCGGTGGAGGACATGGTGTAGTAGATATCAAGAAATCAGTGACTGAACCGACTCTAAAATATATACACATTTGTGTCCTTGTTGCCGTTCTTTTGAAAGGGATAATCCAGGTACTATTACTCCGATACTTGTCTTTGCTTTTATCACAAAGACATTATTTGAATAAGAAACAGGTTTTATATATATGTACATATGTGTGTATGCGTGTATATAGTATATATATATATATGTGTATATATACTACATATGGTATATATATATGCATATATATAGTATATATGTACTACATATAGTATATACACATGTATATACATACATATAGGGTTGCCGCGGCGGAGTGGTTATAATGCTCGTCGCGGCGCGCGTGAAGCCGAGCTCCACCCCCCAACACTCTCCGGTAGTCAACAAGAACGCTCGATGGAACGCCTGAGCTAGGCTATCCTCGAGATTGTAAGTAGACATGTCGGCCAGAATTCTACGTCATTCAAGAAGAAGAGGAAAATCGAATCGAATGGTAGAAGTACTGGGATCCGCGCAATAGAATTGTGATGAGGGGTAGCGTAGATAGTAAAAAAAATTTCATATATATATATATATATATATATATATATATATATGCAGTATATGCACATCGATGCACGATGTTGATGATATATGTACATACACATATATGTACACAAATATGTACATATATATACATATACATATATATATATATATACATATATACAATGCAGTGGTTAATGATGCGGCGTATCAGGTGATTAGCAAGGAGTTGGTTCGATCCCCTCTCCAACGATCACATATAATCATTGAACGACTGCCTTGATTGACTACCACCAAGATTGTAAGAAGATTCGCCACAGCCAGCATTCTACAACATTCATAAAGAAGACGAAATCTTCAAGCGGCAGCCGAAGCAACAGATGATATATTCAAAGATGTTTGTAGAGGATGAGTGCGAAGAAATGAATCGAATAAGTGTTGGGAGCCGCACAGTAAATGTGATTTCGGGTTAGCCCTTTAAGGACCATGATACTCATTTTGATGCTCACTCATGCGACGTCAAATCTTGTTTAGTTACTATAATGACGGTGCCGCGTCTTGTGGGAAAGCAGGCAGACAATCGGACACGCATGCGCAGACATGCAGAGCTGCATGCTTGGCCGCTTTTCTGACTGCCGCGCAAGTGACGGCAGGGTGCTGCTTGCCTATCAACGTTGGCCCTGAGAGGGATATTATGTTTATGACATGTGTGTACATATAGTGAGCGTGGCGCAGTAGTTAGAGGTGCTCTGCGACACACTCTGTCGATCAATCGATCGCGCGATCCCGCGCTGAAGACTCAGCAAGCCTTCTATCTCTCTAACGTCCGTTGATACCAGACTTTTCTGTTGTCTGGAAGAACAGCAGATTAACTTGTTACATCGGTAGGCAACCACCAGTCTTTGTAAAGAGCAGATATGCATTCAGTCACCTCAAACGATGATTGATGAACATGAATGCATGGCGCATAAGCCAGGGACTGATCAGCGCTGAGTGCTTTTATTCTTTACATATATATAAATATACATATATACATACATACATGTATACATATATATATATATATTCATAATATGTGCTTAAACATATATCTACGTATACATATATATGTATACACATATACATATGTATACTTATATGCGTATATACATATATACATTTATAAAGAAAGAAAGAGATATGACTCGATAAGCTTACAACATACCTGCAAGAAGAACAAACATAGGTATTGACGTTGAATGGTGTACGACCAGCTTGAAGTGGAGTATGAAACTGTGAACATATGAAAGAGCGTCGCGCATGTGAATCATTTCGCACCTCTGGGCATTCCTGGAGATTAGAAAATTCTCAAGATATAACATGATACAATCCAAATTTTGAAATCAACTGATGCAAAAACTCATATGTCGTAATGAATAATGAGTTCTACGATATTTTCTTTCCACAACTGTTTTATTGAATTTTTTCTATTCCAAATAATTCGTCAAAAAGTTGCGGTATTTAGAGAATGTTCCAGTAACACAGATACGACCGTAGCACCATCGCTCGCCAACTAAATGAAATGCGGTAGCAAAAAGTGATGTATCAATGCGCACCTAACGCATTGGCCGACTACAACCGTGCTGCACACGTAAACATCTGCGAAAATTTTCTGCTGCGACCTCACAAACAAGACTTTCTCAAATCAATCAACACTGGAGATATTAGTAGGTTTACTGCCTACTGGCTTCTTCGTAGCAAGGACCCACCAGTTCATATAGAGCCCAAGTTCCATGCTCAAAAGATGATACCTTCGGTTTTCTGGGAATGACAGGTCATGTTCTTTTGAAAGTGCTCGACAACAAGCAGACATTTAGTGCCGACAACCAACGGGAGTAACTTCAGAAGTTGGCCGGAGCAGTGCGATAGAAGTGTTCAAAACAACTCAGTGTTACGCTTCTCTAGGACAACGCTCGACGTCGTACACTGCATGGTCGATGACTCGTCACTATTTGGAGAAATCGAGCTAAACCATAACACTACATCTACCGTTTACCTTTGATATTGCTCCACCAAATTATCATCTTTTTTTGACCCTTGAGCAACATCTGAGGGAGAAAAAATCCAAACACTACAATTTGCGCAAAAGTGACCTCATCAAGTTCTCTGGTCGCCAACCTCATTCTTTCTGGGAGGAAGGCATCCAATCTTTGCTCAGCAAGTGGATGCACACCATTCATCATATGATGGTCTTATTGCTAACTGATTGATTACTTGAAATGGGCAACATTTGAATTAGAAAAGGTGTCGAAATACAAAAGAAACTATGGAATAACTCGACATAAAAAGTAACCAGCTTCTCGGCCTTGACCAATTTCGATAAATACGCCATGTATTCAAGTTCATCGAGCACATTAGAGGTAATATGACCTTTATGATGACTCGCGGTGGCCTAACGACGTATCAAGTCAGTGCTGTTCTGTTACCCCATAGTCTGGTACCGATTTGAGGACCTTGAAAAAATGGAAAGCTTGAAGGAGTAAAACGCGTGATCAAACTAGCTATCAATCTAGACTGTATTGCAAGACGTTTCCAACTACTGCGCTACAAGTTTCCAATCAATACGTTGAAAAACACAAAACTCAGTTAAAATACCTTTAGTTTTTTCTCCTCTAATTCCTCACCAATTGAACTATCCGATTCAAAAACACTTGCTTCTTCTTTTCGGCCCATCACCACAGCTGTGCCGCTACATCCAATCAACGCTATACCTGCAACGAACATAAGCAGATGACTTAGATAATGAATATTACCACAAATTCGTATCTTTCTAACAGCAATTAGAACAGACGGGGTAGCTCTCAAGAGTAGTGCGAATGTTCATCACTGATTGTGACTACAAGGCGGTTACTCGCAAGAGTGGGTGGTATGCGGCAATGTGGCAGCTGTGACTAAAGGCCACCTGTACAAGACCATAGAGGAAAGAGAACTCAGATGCTGAACTCGCTCTCCCTTTTGTGTTGAATCAGTGCATCATTCTGCTTGTATGCAGACACACCGATAACTTCTGAGCGCAAAAGCTCTTGTATGTATGCTCGTATCCAGAACGATAGTTTGAACAGCACATTTTGACCAAGAGATCAAGATGTACAAGAGCACTTCGAATTTAATTAGCACAAAAGATCCTGTGGTTGTAATAAATTTGGATCATTCATGGTTACAACCAGTCGCGCGAAAGAGTCCGACAGGCTACTCATGGTTACACTTATATCAATGATATTGAATCTTGTCCTAAGTTTTGGCACAATTTTTTAACCAGAAGTAATAAAAACTGCTCAAAAACAATAATCAAACTACGCGCCTATCAGCCTGAACACATTTCTGCCATCTGTCGGGCAACAAATTAGAACAGCTGATTTGTACAGATTTTTCTGAACTTTCTTTTGGTATCAAATTTGTTCATACGTGTGGAATTATGGCCGTTCAACAGAGCCTTTATCACAATTCACGTTTTACTAGCACGAATTGGGACTCGATGTAAAGACCGCCTTTAAGAACCATGCAAAGGCGTCCAGACGACGTTTCGGTTCCTTGCTAGTTTCGCGTTCGCAGCACCAACTTGAAGGACTAGCTGTGCTCCGGACATCCGAGCGAAGTTGATCGACAGGCACAGGAAGGTGAGCAAACTAAGCTGGAAGTTGCTGGATATCCATAGGGTCCTGATTTGTCCGATTTTCACCTCTTCTAATTTTAAGGACACTTCCTGAGCAAGAAGTTCCAAGACAACAATTATTTACGTTCACGACTGTCAACTTTCTGTGATACCAAGAATGACGAGTTCTATAGGTACGCTATTGATTTGTTGCCTACAATAGCATAAATGTGTTCAGGCTGACGACGCATATTTCGGAAAGCCTTCTCAAGAATTTTGATTATTTCTCTTTAATAAATTTGGTGATTATTACCCTAGTGCCAAAATTTACGAGAAGAGCGAATATAACAATCAAGCCTCCTAAATGATCTATAACCTTATCGTGGCTGAGACGTGTTCCTGGGTGCCAGACTGCGCAGTACAGGGGAAAGTTCAACTCCCCAGCAGGACCATCTAAGCTTAGAAGGACTCTGACGTCTCCATCAAGAATGTCCACCGTCTTGGTAGCTACTAGTCGCAAGGTGGTAATCTCCTTCTGATCCACAAGGGATGGCGACTATTTTTATGTGGTGACAATATGAGGAATCCTCGATTAAGCTTACCTCAGGACTCCAGGAAACAAAACAACTAAACCAGCATATTTTCATGCTTAGGAGTCCGCACGATTCGTGAAGACGGGTAGCCGAGTGGTCCAAGTATTAGATTTAATCCTTTAGAAGCCATAGACTCACGCTCTCTGCGTCTCTAACTGGCAATTGTAAACGGTCTGCTCCAACTCCTTTGCATCTCTAATCCCGAGCGTGCCATTTTTAGACTCAGCACGCTGGGTGCTAGAGGTGTAGAAGACGTAGAGTAGACCGTCCAGAGTTGCCAGTCAGAGATCCACAGACCGTGAGCCCACGGTCCCGAAAACTAATGGGCTCACAGTGAATGAGCTGTTAATTTGATATTGTTGGTAATAACGGACACAGGATATCTGAACTGCAATGCAGTAAGAGCTTGCAAAAACAAGAAGCATTGTAGCCGTAATTTATGGCTTATTGAAAATGATTTTTTTTTAACAAGAGGGAATAAACGATGAAAAGCTTGAGAAGAACTCGACAATGCCACTCGGTAGGTTTCATTTCTTGATCGACTCATGTAATATCTTCAAGCTAGCCTTATGAAAGCCGAAAGTCTCACAGTCACAAAGGGACATTTGCTTCCATAAAAACTTCAGCTTATACATCAACGCAGATCGTTGGAGCCGCAGGCAACGGAATCCTCACAACCAAACCTGCAAAGCTCTACGCAGAAGCGATGAAAGAAGATTTCAGTGACAAAAGAGCACCAGTTTAGACCACCGCAGTTTTGCTAATTACAAAATCAAGATGACTGCAATCAGACGCTGTGACGGAACAGTTACAGATTGCAGAAAGGCAATGAAGAAGATCATTCACTTTTATAATACTATCAATTATCTCTATTAGCCACGTCATCTCATCGACATATGAAATAAAAAAGATGAATATTTCGCCTCACGCTCTCTCTAGTCCGAAATTTGACATGCCATACCGTCGGCGATGAATCGCATAACATCTGGCCCAAACAGCATAAGATCGGAGCACCTGAAAATCCTCCTGTCAGATCTCATTAGCACACTGATTCGGTCCTTCACCGTTATCTGTCAGACTGCAAGGTTCCCAGTCAATAGGAAACTATCAACACCGTGTTCTTGTTCGAAAAGATAGATCCTCACGATGTTGGCAACTGTCACCCAATCTGCTTGATGTTCATCGTCTATAAACTCTTCACTCGAGTCGTTCTGAACAGGATTGGCAGAACACTGAAGGCGAACAAGCAGCCTTTCGAAAAGGTACTATATGAGCGATAGTCGGACGATAACAACACTTACTGAAGTTTCGCGAGAGTACAAGCAACCACTCTGTCTCACTTTCATCGATCTGAAGAAAGCCTTCGACCGGTCTGCATCAATTACGCCTTTAATTCAGTTGAAACAGAAGTGGTCATAAAGCTCTGGACAACCACTGCATCTCTGCCTAGTGCATAATGACTCTTCGCAAGCTGTATAAAAATTTCGCAATCAAACTATCACCATTCTGTAACGATATATCAATGCAAGAAGAAGAGCTAATTAAGCGATACCATCTTGCCAAAATCATTCATTGCCGACCTCCAAAACATCATGCGAACGTTAGAATGGGATGATATGGGAGTGATTACTGACGGTCGACAATTAAACCATCTTCGCTCTGCTGATAATGTTCTTATAACATCAAGCATCAGATTGGTATAGTGAATGTTGACCAATTTCGACAACGTCTATGGAACGATTGATATCTGACTAAGTCTAGCAAAAACGATGTTAATGAAAGACAGATTGGCCTTGAATCTCCCATTTGAGCTAAACGGAATATTTCTGGATGCTTCATTCACGTTTGTTTAGGTTAGAAAGCCAACAGGATTAACAACCTAGCTTCAGAATTGAAGAGGAAGAAACGAGCGTCTTGGTGAACGTTGAGAGCATCCAGTATGTAGAGAAGAGAGCAAAAAACATTCGACTCCATTTATCTTTTCGACTCAGTGGTTAGCCCTACCTTAACGTATGCTTCAGAAACCGTGTCACTAAGTAAGCAGAATGAAAATCAATTGGCGTTACTGAACGCATAGTCAAAAAGTTGATGCTACGAGTATCCGGCATCCGGCAAATGAAAGAAAGGTCCACAAGTTCTGACGTACGTCAACGATCGGTTATCAAACATGACGTTCTACATGTCAGGCGATCGAAGATAAACTGGGCCAGACACGTAATGCGCTTCAACGACAACCGACGGACGAAGATATCAAGCACTTAAAAGGAAACCTCCAACGATATGGTTTGACTTCTACACGATGAACTTAGAAGAAAAATATGATGTTCAACGAATTCTTAAAGCGAGGTAGACCCACTGGGTCTTCTTGCAATGATAGAAAAAAATGGAAGTTTTACTGGTGTCCGCCTGAATCACTCGACAATTAACGGGAAGGGAGATACAGATGACACATGTCACATTATGAAAAGGCAAGTGTCTTAGCAGTTTCTACACTATAGTTTGTATAGAACATTGGATCAAGAAGCTTATTATGGTTTGCACAATTGCAAACCCAGACGGCAAACAGCCTTTTCAATTCTTCTATGCTAAAATTATATGAGCGGAGAATTTCGATACAATATTGTGCTCTCATTCACTACGTTTCTTCTTCTACCCAAGGATGAAAAATACACTCAAATGAGTTCACATAGATAAGATAGGAGAAAAAGATAGGAGAAGGAGAAAGGAAAGGATAGGATAAGATAAGATAGGAGAAAAAATTGGAAGGTCATTAGATGAGGTGGGAATTCTTTACATGATATAAACATAAAACCACTCAGTTGAATCGTTATGAATACTCAGCTGCTTACACACCATCGTTAACAGTGAACTGCTCCGAATATCCTATTACAAGGTTGCAGCCAACAGCTACCGCCTGTTGGTGGCACTCAGCACGAAGTTCATTCCACCAACTAAAAAAGAAATTTTACAGGGCAATCATTTAGGTTCAAAAATACAGACATGTCAGTAGATATCACTTTTTCCTGGTGAGCTCTCGATCGTCATCATCACCCTCTAATACATGAACAGCACGAACAGCGACAACAGTCCCTGTCCCACACTGCCTAAAAATCTATTCTGAAACATCATTCGGCCTTCAAATATGATAGATTACGACAATCTTTAGATATGATGCACCTATTTTGAGGAACCTCATTGATAGTAAGTATTGGGAAAGACACACGCTCAGTCCATACGCCTGGAAAGCGAAACTGTAGTTTTATGAAGTAACTATATTGAAAGGGCTGCTTCGTTGGAAAGAATTACCTGTTTCAGTAGGAGAATGTATTGAAAATGGTAAATACAATGATCAAAGAGTGAAGGAAGTTTGAAAGCGGGTAGATACCCTCAAAAATAGTGTGGGTTGTGAAGTTCTTTCCTATTGTTAGAAATGTTGAAAGTTCCAAAACACCTTCTTTAACATCCGATAATAAAGCTTTCCGGACAATCTTTTAATCAAATTCATTTGTTACATGTACTTTCGTTAACCCTTTCGGAACGACATTGATTTTCCGCCTGGCACTCGGAACGGTTGACCACCAGGCGTGGCGCGTTATTGTCACAATCTTGTTATTTCTTAATTGAATTTAAACTTTTGTCGCCCCTAGAGTGGGTTTACTGGCCAATATGAGGAGAAATACCACCTAATAAACTTAAAGAAAGATCATAGGAACAACATCGATGCTTCCCAAGGAACAACACACCATTTGTTCGCCAAAAATTGAAATCATGTTTTACGATATAGTTGTACATAGTAAATTCTTTTTCGAAAGTGTTTGTGGACATTGCCGAGAAAAAACTTCAAACTGTATGGAACTTATGAATACAAAATCTTCATAGATTATTATAAAGCCACAAGTCGTAGATGTTGTAGGAATATTAAACTAAGCAGAATAAGAATAATGTAACAAGTTTATCGAATAACCACCAGACTGGAATTGGGGCACGCATCTATTACTGTAAGGTCTGCTAAACCGAAAACGTGGCTCAGCAGTGCCCAATTTATGGAATATTTCGTACCAAAAAAGTTAGCTTTACAGGTATCACAAACTTCACGAAACCTCATCATATTAAAAGTTGTTCATATCCCTCGAGTGCTTAACTATTGAATGCTGCGATCAACTATTGCTATAGCAATCTATCTAAACTCGACGTCGAACAAAAGCAAATAATAAACCCATGAAGCATTTTGTTTGCGGAACATCACCTGTAAAATTTCCTTTTTCAATCCGAAGTGCAGTGCCCAAAACACGAACTGTGAACAAGTCTGTAGAGGAACCCTCAACGTCCAAGTATTCTCGATATCTATAGTCAAAATAGTTGTGAAAAAACGAGAAGCATGAGATTTCTTCCAAAAAATATATTTTACATATTAGATATTTACACAACTCGTTGCCACATTTTACTGCACGAATCCGAGTGCTTCATCCATTCGATTCATTTTCTCGAAAAATCCTTTGTAAAGGTCTTCGAATAAATGTGTTGCTTCGGTTGATGCTTAAGAATTTCGTCTCCTTCATGAACTCCGACGTTCATGGCAGTGGAGCGCTGAGTAGAAGGTTGAATCAGCACCTTGCTTCGTGATAGCGTGCATAACCAACAACTCGGTCACTTCCCCTTTTTTTTTCCGAAGAAGCTAATCACGCTTTGAAGCACACACCCGCATATTAGATTGCACTGAGACTTGTTAACCTTGTGGGCTAAGCTCACGGCTGCATTCTTCAACGTATCACGCATAGCTGATTGACGGGCCTCGTTTGTCGCTCTGGGGGTTCGAATCCTGAAGAAAAAATAACGAACTATGTACACCATGCAGTAAATGCGACATGGAAGATGATTCCTTCTCTCTGAAATGTATCAAAGCCTTTACCTGTCGAGCCATTCATAATCTGGGTCTTTCTCGCACTTGAGATGATGCACTAAACCAAGAATCTCAACAACACGATAGTCAAATGGTACTTGATACCCTAAAAAGACTCAAAATATCTCATAAAATAAAAGTTGACAATAGGAACAACTTCCGACTTTTGCCGATTGCGTTAAGAATAAACGAGTAAGGAATGGAGATGAAATATGCATTAGGCAAGGAAAAAATACTTTGAGACACTAAAAATGACAAGATAAAAACCAACCGGACAATATTTGCACATAGTTTCTTCCAGTCCATATCAACTAGTAAGTGTAACTTTACCCGAAAGATAAGTTCACCACGGTTACCTAAATATTTTCTTTCTCGTTCGATACGTACTTGCATTTCAAATAAAAAAAAAAGACGGAATTAACACTGGTGCAAGATTTAACTGAGCCTATGAGCTTCTAGATAAAGACCACTTAGAAACAAGTTTTGCAAGAACTGTATATCCAAGGATGCTGAGGTGATATCCAAGGCTTACGAGCCCAGGAAAGAGTCCAACCAGAGCTTCATCCATATCGGGGACGTGTGCTACAAACACTGAGGCCAGCGCTCTACTACCTCGCTTTTCGACGTAAAGCATCGTAATTGCCAGCAAACAACCTGTAGACGGGTTTGGCCTGGTAAGCACACAACAGCACTGAACCAGCTTAAGGTGACAGCTATTGCCTCCGGTATGAGTCAATTTCGAAATCAACTTCCACCTGGAGTTAGATATTTTGCATATCGCTCAGCATCCTTGGATATGCAGTTAAAATTTGAGACACGGATGTGACCATATGATTTACTGCAATGTATTGCGTTATATTCCGGTTGTTTTTAAGGAACACTTCGCACTTTATCCCACTACTCACCTTAATTTTTTTTTGCGAGTTCTTCTTCGTTTTTGCACTTTATTGTTTCTGACTTGGCACAAATTTTTGGTAATTAAAAGCACCACATGTGTGAGTGTAAAACGGGTTTCTGCTTAAACAAACGAAAGTAGCATATCTTCACAAATAAGCACTAAGTAAGTTCTTATTCTCTCTATGGTTCATATACGCTTTTTCTATATACAGAAAATCTACCGTTCGTTTTGCTCAAAACACTGGAAACTCATTAACCGTTCCGGGACACAGTTGAACTCAATGTGCACAGTGCGGGTCTAACGAGGTGCGTAATTTTCGTCTTTCGATAAAGGTTTCTATCTCCTTATAGAAGAACGATTATGTTTCCCGCATTGCTTTGATACTCCACGATTTACTCTACACAATCATATGCTTTCGGTGCATGTAAAGCTTTCATTTGTGAAGAAAACAATAAAAATCAAAACTACTGATAAATGATCGGATAACCTGTTTTGAGCCATTCATGAGATCTGTCATGGCACTTATACATTATAATATAAATGTTTTGGCCTTCCAACCTCGTCAGTTGCACAGTGCCTTTCGGTTCAGTCAGTTCCACGAGAAAATATCCTCTGTTAAAAGGGAACCGACGCCGTGCTATTAAACACTCCGTCAAGTGATAATATCACCGAACGGGTAGTGCTAGACACCCGATTGCTCTTGGCTGGCATTCGTGAAATATCATACCTTCCGTTTCGAATGTCATACAAAAAACAGTTTTCAAAAATGATACAGTGCACTATATGCGATGTCAGCTACCGGTAACTCTCAACATCTTTTTTTATTATTGATGTGTTTTGAGATTTGCAGCCTCTATGGAAATATAGAATAGATTTTTTCTCCTTCGTTCTATGGGTATTCACTTTTATTTTCATCTTTTGTTACCAATAAATCTGCTATGAAGTTCTAGCATGTGCTGATTACTTCGAGTGCGGAACGGGATCATCTTTTTGCTCTTACACCGTGTAAACAATGCGCGCTTAAAAAGAAACGTGACTTTCTCTGGGCACTACAACGCACTAAAAAAAAAAATTTTCAGATATCAAAAAGATTTTAGAGACATCGTTTCTCAGGTTGTCGGAGAGTATTAAAGGCCTTGTGAAAATGGTCTGTCCGTTGTTAAAAGCTACGCAAACGTTAGTGCAAATCACACTATACACTTCAAAGACAAAACGTCATTCTGTCTTCGTTGCTATAAGACACCAAAAAAGCTTTTCCAGAAGTCAAGTTAAATGATAGAATGGCCACTTTGTCAACAAAAAAATCTTGTAAAAATATGTGTCCAACAAAAAAAACATGAGGAAGATGTAAGTCTACTTCAATTATCTTCAGAAAGGCACTGTATTGGCTCTCAAGTTTTATTGGAAAAGGGAAACTCGTTGATAGTGCAGAGGTGTTGAGGAAAGTACATCATCAGGAAAATTATCTTATGTGGACAGATACGATTGTCATATAGAATGTCATGAGAAGCACTAGTTTCAAAACAAAAAAGTTACAGTTTCAACTTTTTATCCAATATCTACGTTGTTCTGGCAGGAAACGAACTGAAATGTAACCACAAAGTTGCCGAGCTATGGGCTAAACTTGTAACCTCAGGTGGGATTGAACCGCGTACTAACCTTGCCGGAGACACATGTTCTATGTGCCATACTAACCGACGGAAACCCGTGCTTTAGCTTTCCCTTAGTGGTAATATACTCTACCGTTGCTACCAGCGATAACCCGTCGACGGGATTGGTCACGGGAGCATAAAACCACCAAAAGGGTAGTCACGGATTCGCAGCTCACCCTAGGTTTCAAGTCTTACTCATATCACAGCATCCTTGAAAAGAAAAGCGCATACTCTTGATAGTAAATACGTGTGAGTAACATCAAAACATTTTCAGACTATTGAAAGGGTAAGCGGTATATTTGAAAAACTGCAACCAAAATGTAGAGCTGCGAAACAAACCATTAAGCGTGTCATAAATGGGAAGGATATGAGTCTCGTCTAGCTTGTCCAATTCTTGCATTCGCATCTTTTCCACGATGATATTTCCATCCAAGTTCACCCGCCCAATGGCATCGTTGGCCGAGTATGTGTCATGATCCATCACTCTTAAATTTCACTTGGTGTATATTAGAACGTCCACTTAGTAAGCATCACAAATTAAAATAGGCATGCATGCTAATAAACCCCTATGTATTAGCAGTCACCAAATGAGATATATTTAGAGGCTTCCAGTTTTTCAGTTTCAATTCTGCTTTTAGGAAACGAGAAACTTTTGATACCATTAGATATAATGCATTGAACTGATTTTCTATTTTCACAAATAGTTCACCTAAATTGCACTCCACACTCTGATAGTTGTTTTTCATCTGTATCGAATGAGAACAGGTCGCTGTCCCACTGCGGATTGAGACTGGTAACCACATCCGTCTTGTGAACTTCATCGGCAAATCGAACTTCTACAAAGGCATCCGTGGAATTTATTGACTGAAAGAAAACTACAGATTTTCAATAGTGAAAACGTCGCACAGTCGATCTGAACTTGAAGCCTGTTGTATAAAAAATGCTCTACCCTCTGCAGCAACGAAATTTGAGTAAACTAAATTTGGATTGTTCGACCTCTTACCAAATACGTTGGTCCCAATTTTTCTCTCGTATCCACTATCACTATCAATTTCTGATTGATTAACTTGCTCATTAGTAAAGCTATCCAACATTTACTATCTATTCCCTGATCTTTGAATCTCATTGTTTTGAAACTTCAAACAGATGCTTGACATAATTGTTGAGATTGATAAGAATACCAAATAGAAGCAACAGGAATTATATGCATTGGATTTTATGGTCAATTATTTGTTGAGCTTGGAAGTCAGATGGAGTCATCTATCAGATATGAAATATTTTCAAAAATGACATGTACTTTCCTGGGAATATCAATCTTGAATCGATAACATATGTATAGGCGGATATATGCACTTTACTCTTATAGGCACAGGAAAAGTCAAAAAGCGGATTTCTTACGTAATTAAACAATGTTGAGAAGCCGTATAACATTTTTCTTCTTGATTCAATTTCTACAGGACGAGCTATGGTGTGTAATGGAACTGAAAAGCTCCAGTATTCGTATTAGTCGTCAGCCCAAAATATTCCAGAATGGTCATCGTTTATTGTGGGGCGGTTTTTGCATAGATTCTCGTTATTTGTTCGAATCTATCATTCTAATTATGTTATGCTCTACATATATTGAACATACACAGCAGTCAACATACCGTTTTTTTTGATTTAATGGTAAATTTTTGCATCCATTCCAAGTATTATTCTATCTTCTACACGACTCGTCATTGACGCATTCGACTCGTTTAATCGCATTCCTCCTCCACAACGGTCTGCGAACATTTCACGTGCTGCTTCGACTGCTGATAGAGGATTGTGTTTTACAAAATGTCTTATAATGCTGGTCGAGACGATTCTCCTTCAATCTTGAAGGTCGCCAATCTAGGGCGCTGTTGAGTGATTGCAAGAGGGGTGGGAATCAAGCCAGAGCCGTGCTTATGACTTTCCTTCCTGATGCACTGCATCACTAACCACTCCTCATTACCACGCCTTTCAAGCAAGTATTCCAACTTATATCATAATAGAGGTTAAGATCACGTTCTTCTTTTGGCCCAACTTTATGTGTGAAATTTGCCAAAGAAATGGGCACACAGCAGATTTGTCGTCTATTGCTTTGGGTTCCTACGAAAACGTTAGCGTCGTTACTTGGTAATCAAATAACATGCGAGTTAATGAGGTAGGACGACATCATCGAGTGAGTACGCGGGTTCAGCCACACGGCCATAGAAAGCCATAACATTAACACCTTCTTTACCTATCAATCGAGGTTAGCACTTCATATCACTAGAAAGCCAACCACTCTGCTTCTACCACTTCACTAATGAGGAGCCAACTCTCAACAGACCATAAGAAAGCAATAATTCCTAGTCTTCAAAAGCCTAGGAGCTTGATTCGAAGGAAAAGACAAGGCAACTTGCAAGAATCTTGCGATTCATGTAAAATTCACATCGATAAAATTGTAAATGGCCATGAATTCCGATACGATTTTTGAAAACAAAACCAAAACTATTCTCTAACTTATAAAGACGAAAAATCGTAAATCGATTTCTATGAATTCCGATATGATTGTTGAATTTAAACCAGAACTATTTCCTCACTTATAAAAACAGTGTAGTTCTGTAAAAACATAGATTTTCGTTATTTCTAAGTCAATAATCTGAAATTCATGTTGATATAGAGAATTGGAAGCAGATCTCTCAGATGGTATCTAAGAATTCGAAAAAAAAAAGCAAAATGAGAATTAGAAACAAGAAAGTGGCTAGAATTATTTGAATCGAAGCGAAGAGTCTCTAAAGAAATTTCCTAGGTAACGCAGCTGCCGCAGCTCTTTTCAGAGAGCAGAGAGACTACAAGTGCAGAATTTCGTAATCAAGAAAACATCATATAGAGCTCTCCATCGAAAACGGAAAATATGACAATTGAAAAATAAACATCTGTGTTGATAATCGCTCGTGTGTATGCGTGCATTTCGCCTATGTGTGAAAAATAATTCGATTAGTAGAATTCCAGAAATGCAGGACCTTGTTCATTACGGGAGCCCATTGGCGGCGATAATAGCCACTTCAAGTCGTACCGGTAGCCGATCACAACAGACAGGAACGAGCATTTTCTATCTGCTACTAGGTCTACGACGAATCCATTCAGAGAGTGAATTTCATAGATATCTAAAATAGCAAAGAAAATCCTATGGTAATATCCATAGCAGTATAGAAAGCTTCTCCGATTCAATTTATTCTAATTATACGAACTATTAAAAGTTAAAGAATAAAGCTCTCGGCGTTGATCAATCCCTAAGGAATCCGCTATACAATGTACTTCATTCGTAACATCGAAGAGGTGACTGAATGCAAATCCGGCCTTCACAATGACTTATGGTGGCCTATCGACGGATGGTCAGGTCAGTGCTCTATCTTCCCAAATGTCTGGTATCAATTCGACGACCCGAGAGCGTTGAAAGGCTTGGTAGGCTCTGGGTAGGGGATCCAACTATCGACCATGTGTGTCGTAGGCCACCCCTAACCACTACGCTACGCGAGCTCTTATAAACCAGTATTACTTTCTTCCTATTAACCATTAATATATCACAATCCATTCTTCATTTGTCCAAATGTAGAATAAAAATAACCGAACATTTAAAGACTAAAATCAGTTGAAAAGTCCGAGTCGTGTCAATTGATGTAAAAGAGCGTCGCACTGCTTTGCTTTCTCAACAAACGACTTGCCAGAGATTCAGACATATAGGAATTCTGTTCGTTTGTTATTTTGGAGGTCCTTGGTTCAATCTCATGCCGCCAAGTAACAAAGCTCTCACGCTCTGCGAATCGTCGGTGTAGTGGTACGAGACTTGTTCGGATGTGGGATAAATCAACTGGCTCGATAGATCGACAGGTGATTATAAGTCATTGATAGGTGAATCATGAGAAGAGACAAGAACTTCTACCAACTCCAATAGAAGTCACAGCATAATAAAGATTAAAAGAGAAATAAATAAGAAAGAATAAATAAGATAAATCATAGAAAGCGTTTGGTGATAACGGCACGACGATCAAATGATGACAGTTGTGCACATTTGTGTCGTCGTTAGTCGAGCGCGACATTAAGGCAACCTCCAGCAAAATCAATAATAAGCCTATGACTGATGGAGGATACAGCTGGCAATTTATCAGAACTATATAAATATAAAAAGACAAGATCTTTTATAGATAGGGGATGTAGAGCGACTTTCGCCATATTTCCCTTTCCCATGACTACATCACGTCGTGATTCTAGTGCATGGAAAGAATTTTGAGATAAAATACGCGCCGAAAAAAAGATCATAAAAATTGCACAGGAAGGGATTATGGTAGTTCCATGTAATATTTACGCGAACAGAGACCGCGTCAGGTTTAATGTAAGAAAAACAGCATGAGAAGTCACGATGAAATATTGAAGTGAATTTGTTATGAAGGGGCAAAATTATTACGAGGAAGAAAATGTTATAAGCACAGAATACAACAGAATGAAAATGGAATTTAACTGATTCTATCAAGTAATCAGTACGAACGATACAATATCTTACAATATAATTACTCGCCTGAAGCCTTACTAGTAATATTCGTTAAGGTGGAAGAGGGCATTAGAAAATGCATGTGGCGGATTGTATAGCTGTGTGACACTGGCCGCTCACAGCTTCTGGCCCCTTCCTCTGCGTCTGTAGCTCCTCCTAATATTACTAAATAAGCGAATATTAGATATCATTGTTTCCTTGAGTGAACTCTTATGGCTCTCAAATGATGCAATCTATATAGTTGTTTCTAACATAAGAAGTCATTAGTTGAGCGAGTTAAGAGAGCGGGAAACGCAGTAATAAGTGACGCAGTGTATCAGGAAGCAAGCAGGTAAATAAGGAGTTAGTTCGATTCACCTAACCAACACTTTCTTGCAATAAATCGACAGAATACTTATTAGGAACGTCTCAGCGCGACTACCTCAAAAATTGTTAAATAGGATAGTCTCGAACAGCATTCTACGACATCTATAAAGACGATAAAATCCTCAAGCAACGTTCGAAGCAATTATTGAAATGATCAATGACTTATGAAGATGATGAACGCGAGCAAACGAATGGAATACGATAAGTGGTGGGATACGCAAAGTAATTCGTGATGACGGATTGTGTAAAATGTGTTGTGTAAAACTTATTACTCTTCAGTTAATTTTCAACCATTATAAATAGTGTATACAGTTCAATTACAATGATTGACGATCTCATATCATGCTTACCACATGATAGGTGTAATCGCGGTATTCATATATTGTTTACGAATATTTTGCTATTTATTGCAAACCACAATAATTTTTACGGATATAATGCTATATCATTTCAAATTCGTGCTAGCAATGTTATCAAGTATCATTAAGTCATTCCATAAATTTTGGCACTACAGCAACAAACACCTAAATTTCATAACCAGAAGTTAATAAAATTACGTGATTTTCGAATATTAAATTGTGCATTTTCTTGCAGACATTTTGGTAAACAACTTACTTGTACTTGCTTAAGATGGAGCCGTTTTGGAAACAGATTTGCCTGATACTCACGCAAAAATGACGCGTAGGGGAACTTGTTAGTGTACCAACGCGCAAGATTAATGGAGCTTCTTGTGGACAACCCGAAAGCGACTAATTCTCCACACTGCTCTCTGCAGCTTTGAACTTCGCGAACCACTTCCTAGTCGTCCTTTCTGAAAGTGTATCATCGCGCAAGCTCCATTAATCTTGCGTACCGCTTTAGTGGCATTTTTCCTTACACGTCATTCGTGCATGAGTAGCAAACGAATTTGTTCCCAGGACGACTTCATCCTAGAGCAAATATAGACAAGTTGTATACCAAAATGTTTGCAAGAAAATGTGTAATGAACGATGCCAAATTCATGCAATTTTGATTGCTTCTGGTTCAGAAATTTGGTGCCTCTTGCTCTACTTAAGACTTACCAAACGACCTAGTACTTTTGAAAAATATCAAAAACTTGAAGAATAAAGCAGATTGCAGCGTGTGCATACTTTCTACATCTTGTGGGATGCTAGAATGCTGTTCAGCTCTAACATACCCCTCATTGATGTCGGCCTTAGTCACATTATTAGCTGAATTACACATCGTATAAGCGATAATTGGAAGAGTAATTCAATCAGAGTTGACCAGTTTTTGTGGTGTTCCATGCATTCGACTTTATCAATTTGCAGAGGTGGGTGGATATTTGACTTAGAAGATACTTAAATGTAAACCACCGATATACAACGTCAGTGTTTGATCTTCCGAAAGAAGTCTCGTACAAATGTTCCGACTCTGGACAGATGGAAGACAGTGGGTACAGAGTGCGAGATTAAAACATTAACTGACGCGCTGTGTGTTGCGGGACATGAGAAACCTCTATCAATCCCTTTCTCCCCCCTCTTTTTTCAACCAGCATCAAAGCGCTTTTTTGGTGCCGTGAACGATTCATGCAAAAATATTCAACAGAAGGTCCTATTTGTTTATGGCCACTGATGTGTATCGGTAGAAAAGATGCATTCAATATTGACGATAGAGGCACGTTTGATGAATTCTTTCTTCGAAGTGAATAGCGCTCTGAATTCTACAGACACACACACACACACACACACACACACACACACCACACACACACACACACACACACCACACACACTACACACACCTACACACACAAACCAGACACACACAGACACGCACACACACGCACACACACCACACACACATACACACACCAGACACACACACCAGACACGCACGCACGCACCACACACACACACAACACACACACCACACACACATACACACACAACACACACACACACACACACACCAGACACACACACACGGTCAGACGACCGTTCGGATGATGCCCGTCGATCGAAGTGCAAATCTTTGCCGTGTTTATAGATATCTCTTTATGTGTGTCACAGAAACATTGTAGAGATAAACATATGGAACACAAAATTGATACAATATCAATTCTGAAGAATAAATAGAAAGGAACCACATATTTTATTACACAATTCAGTCACAAAAATTGTTTGAAAAATATAAATAGATGAATTCAAGACAGGAAACGTGACAGTGAAGGTCGGTTGATTGTCGCAAAAGAGTAAGATATCACTGCACAGAACACCATATTAAGCAATCGGTAAATGACGACGGTGGCGGACAAATAGATGTGACAGGTATTCTGAGACAAGTACAGGGACAAGTATTCTGGATTTCCAAAATTGTGGCTGCATTTTATGCATAAAAAAGATGACTGACATGACTACAAATGATTACAAGCGAGTCACTTCGACTGGATACGTTTGTATTTTCTTTCCGAGAGACGCTCCCAAGGAACGAGACCAGCTTTTCGTTCCACTATTCGCACTGTTTACATCGTTCGACTAGAAAGTTTAAATTTTGATTATTTGACAGAAATCACAGAACCCTTGAATAACAAATTTGGGCATATGAACATTGTATTCGCTGTTCTCTGCTCAGTTAAAGAATTACCTTATCCATTCAACTTGACACCTTTTTTCAATGTATGTCTATGAATGAGAGAACAGGGAAAAAAATGCTGACATTTTTCTGCAAATTATTTTTGATGATACATTAAGTACGTCTGTGTAAAACTTTACTAAAAAATAATAATAGCCAAAGTTTTGGATCATTTTCAGAAGGAAACGACTCACCTTAACATTGTCAAGCGCAGTATCCCTATACCTAAGCCTGCTCGCTGGCGACTGGCCATGAACAGAAGGCTCATCTAGTGTCACAGGTTGAGTGGAAGGCAAGGAACCTATAAAGAAGATACACGAAGATCTCAAAGTATCTTGAAATCCGGCTTTCTTTGTGTAGGCATTACCTGAGTGAATTCTTCCATAACCATTGTCATTGTCCACTTCAATGACGCACTTGTGAACCTCACCACTAGGAGGTGACCGCCAGGAAGTTTGTGGTTTTGCATCCGAAACTGGTGTCTGCTTCGATTTCTGGAAAAAATACAAAGTATTAATTAAACAATTTACTTGAATTTTTGTGTATTTACCTCGAACAAGCCCAGAACATTCGCACGATTCTTGTGCCGTTTTATGGGCGCGGTTTGTGCAGACATCAGAGAAGAATGTTCAACTGGATCATGACAAAGCGCTTTTGAAGGTAGTCCATTATTCCGAGACAAGCTTCCTGATTGAAGGAAAATAATAATGATTTTGAATGAAGCTGCAATTCAAAATTGTTCAATTAGAACAGAACGGTTTGACAAAGGTATCTGTTCATAACATATTTAGTAGACAGTTATCGATCCAAATTGATTTATTTGACCGCTTTTTGCGCTGTTATGAACTTGTAATATACCCAATGATGTGGAGTGCTGTGCAAAAACATTTCCGTCAGCAGGGATTCGAACCCAGATCTCACTCTTTCCGGGAGCGTATGCTAACTGTTGAATCACCAACATTTCACAGTATTTTTCTTCTCACTGTGCGGAATCCAGTACTTCGAGCAGTCTATTTATTGTCTCGTCTTTTTGTTCAACGTTGTAGAATAGTGCATGAGTGAGTCTTCTTTGAGGCTGATTAAAACTTTATCAAATCTATATCTTGCCAAATCATACTTTAGCAAAATGGCATGCGAAGCAGAGTTGGAACTCTATCGAAACCTAATTTTTACTTTTATTGTGCTAGACTAATGAATCTCATTCCAAGGTTGAGATAATGGATTTTTTTACCTCGCTGACACAAGTTGCTTACTACAACATCATTCTCATGATCTGTATCTCTTCGTCTAACTCACCTTAAACCAGCCGACAAATGTCAGACATGAATAATGCGTAAAATTAATTGGTTCTTTGTTACCCCGAAAGACAGTAATTGTCAATTTTTTTGCCAGTAAGTAGGTGGCTCTTACATTCATACTCTTTTTCATTAACCTCGTTCAATCATAGTTATTGTACGGAATGGGCAAGTATACAAGATAGTAACAAACACAACATAAATTGCAGGGTAATTTTAATTTTTGCATAGTGGATAATAGTACACTCTAGAATGATGGAGGGTGAGCCATGACCGAAGGTCGTGATGGTCGTTGGAAAGCCACAGTCAGGCTATCCTCGAGATTGGAAGACGTGATCAACCATTACTCTACGATGTTCAAGAAAAAAAAAACGAAAAACGAAGTGAATGCTATTTGTACTGTGATATGCATAGTGAAAAAAGAAACTGTGAGACGGATCAAATAAAGTAAAGTGGAAAAAGAGTGGTGGAGTGAAGTTGTTGTTCTCAGCTGTTCAAGATGTCAGTCACTCAAAATGTTTTTTTTTTACTGCCGAAAAACTAGCACAGGTCATTGCGTGCTGTTAGCGATGTTTGAATGCCGAACAAGTTGTCTAAAGTTCATAATCGACAAAGAGTTAGATGTCCTTCGATACGGCATTAACGGAAAATCAAGCGTTGAACATTATGCGTTGAAATCAATCAAAGTGTATAGATGACAATAGACTTATTGGGAAATATGCATGCTTCATCTTTCATCTCCTGTCTTTTTTTTTCTAAACAAACAAAGCAATCAATGATATTACGAATTATGTATTCTCTTTAGAAATTTTCCTCTGTTATTTAACATTATTTGAAGAAAATACTTTTAGAATTTCGGAAAAGTAGTTGAAAATCTTGCATCGCCTACCGGCTATATTGATTTTGTCGTACAGTCTGCTTCCGGATATCCGACCAATGGTTTCCTTGACTGGGTCCGTAGGTTTCTCAAGAGTGAGTTTCGTAGGCCGATAGGCAAATTCTCCCCATACTGCTGAAATACAAAATTTGTACGACTCTGAATGATTTGCACAAAATACATCAACATGTAGTCACTACTAACTATCCATTTTGAGATCCATTCGTAAATGATATTGCTTTTTATGAATCTTATGTTTACGAAAACATCACAAAATGCAAAGTTCATTTAATTTCTCCCTACCACAATCATCAATTTGCATTTCGATTGCTTTCTTCCATGCTATCATTGTTTTATAGCTTTCTGTGGTGATGTAGAAATCATAGCCTTCTACTGTATCAGTGTTATCAGATGACAGTAAGAGCGTGTTCGGAAGTGATGTGGCTAGTACGCGAGATGTCTAGATAAACTAAATTTACATCAATATAATTTCATATGATATTGATATGAATCATGCAGAATAACTTGCCGATGTGATTGGCACTAATAAAAGTGTTTGCTCCGCTGATGGGCATTGATGAATGTCCGAATTTGTGAAACAATGCAAATTTCCGGCCTACACAACACACAATAAACAACGACGATGATTAATATCACGAACAGAAGAGGATACATGCATATACTACGTTCATTCGATAATAATCATCGTGTTTATCCTCATTAAATTTGTAAATAAACTTCACAACAATTATTAGGTCTTCCCATAAACTCTAGCACTAGCACAATAAACACCACATTTATTAACCGGAATCAAATAGAATCTACATTGCTCAAAAATTGCCCCGTCGTCATGCTCGCATTCCATTTCTGGGCAAGGTCATCGCCATCGAGGCAGTTTCTTTTAGATAGTCAACGTCGCCCGAATATGGTTGTCACCAGATCAACGAGGAATTCCAACTTCACGTTCAAATCGATTTGCTTCGAAGGCTATGCTTGTCATCTTTTGGGACCAGACCGGACCCATTCATTGGGACTTGCTGCCAGCCAAAAAGACGATCAACGCCAAGTGCTACCGCGGGCACCTAGACTGCTGCAATCGAGTTCTGTCACGTCGACGTCGCCACAATCTCATCCTGCTTCAAGACAACGCAAGGTTGCATACCGCCAAATTAACAAAGAGGAAGTTGACCAAATTGGGCAGGGAGTTGCCGGATCATCGCCCATACAGTTCGGATTGTCCGCTTCTGACTATCACCTCTTCCGGTCGCTGGAGCACTTTCTGAGCAAAAAGAAGTTCTGAGAAAACAACCATTTGCGTGAAGGATTGACAACTTTCTTTGAATGTAAGGACGACGAATTTATGAGCGCGGTATTAATTTAATGTCTGAGAGATGGCAGAAACGTGCTCAGGCTAATAGCGCTTACGTTGAGTAATGTTGTTGAGCAATTTTAGGTAGTTTTCCATGATCGGAAAGGCACTTTCAAAAGATTCTCTTGTGCTGGTCAGAGACTTTTTGCTAAACTATTGGCAATTATTCAAAAGCTTATATCTCGGAGAATTTGGGCGCAACCTTGTTTTCTAGGAAATCCTTTTATGGCGGTGTAGCACTGAATATGAAACTATGTTTCACATACGTTGATCATTATTGCGTTTAAATCTCTCAAGGCAAAGCTCTCTCCCCCCAAACTTTAATTAATCATTGAATAGTGTGAATTTTATAAATTTCAAAGACATATTTGTTTCTTAAAAGGCTCTCTTACAGCGACAGCGCTGTAGCACGAAAAATAAGATTGTTTTTCGCATGCGTTCTGCGTTGTCGCGCGTTATCACGCATGTTTTTTTCACGGGACAGAGTTCTTCCCATCAACTGTTAGCAATTTAGCAATTGATAGATAGCGCAAATTTCGAACATTTCAGAAATGCACCTAATTTTTAGAAAGGTCCCTGCATAGCAGTGTGGCAGGGCAAATAAAATTATGCTTCACACGCGTCGCGCGTTATTAGGCGAATTTTCAATATTGGTTTCGAATTTTTTCTTGGCTTCGTAGAGCTTGTTTTGTATCTTCGCAATAGAATTGTAGAAGAAACTTCATTCTGCCGTTATGAGGCTTAGGCTCTTCATTTTCCTTTGACATTGACAACTAAACCCGTTATCAATCGTAAGCTGAAGCCTAACCAGCCCAAGCCTAAACGAGAAAAGTATGTGAACACGTAGAGAAAAAAATTTTCTAATGTCAGAGTTGTGTGCTTCCTCTAGGATTCTCACCAAAGCGAAAAAAATCCTAAATTCAACAAAAAAATTGCACCCAATGCGTGAATCGCGCGGGGGGGTGGGTGGGAAGATATATGGCGCTGTGCGGTAGATGAGTGAAACATGAAGTAAACGAATAGCAGCGGGAAATCTGTCAAGAACTCTGATCTGTACTTCTGTGGGCAACAGAAGACATTTCTCAATTCCATCATGGCATATTATGTAAAGTGGGTCCCATAGAGTAACCAATGACTTTCAACGGGGATGCTGGAATGATATAAGGTGTTAAACATTTTCTGAAGCCGATTCCATTGAAGTTATTTATGGCGACTTTTTGTCTTGTGTATATGGAACCACCAAACTTTTCGGGTTTTCGCATCACCTTAGAGAAGAAGAATTGTCAAAATACCAAATAAACCTATGAAAATGCCTCGAAAATGCCTTCAAGAAACACAACGAAAAATGTTGAAAACGAGCAAACTAAGGAACCTGAGGTGAGGTGATGGTAAGTATAAAAAATGCTTGATTTTTTTTGCGAAGCAGTGCTTTACCCACCGTGCTACACCAGCTCTTCATAAACTATGAGTTGTTTTTTCAACGATTTAACTTGTGAAAATCTTCAAAAACACTAACCGACAAGCAAATGCACCGCTTACTTGGAACTCAATTTCATCCCTAAGACCGACTGTCTATTAACCTCGGTATGCTTTAAAAATGATTCCTGATTTTCTTCTTTGAGGAAGACACGAGGTGTTACATTAAACTTTATTTCACAGCTGACGTTTCGGCAGTTCGCCTTCTTCAAAGCCTGGAAAGGTCAAATTACCGCAATCCAATCAGTCAAACTCCTTCATTGCTCCTTTAGAAAAATTCACCAGACCTAGATTTCAATCACATCAAGCACAAAATCAACGCTCAACATACTCACCGCTTTTTTATATGTGTTCCACTAAATGATCCACGTGGAGATCACCCGGAGGCATCACATAGGCTCGTAATGCACCCTACCCATCAAAACAACAGTCTCTTAATACTGGCTCATATCACGAGTGTTTACGAGGCATTCCTCCCTGCGGTTTATGGTTGGATTGGTCGTATTAATCCAAAACGCTTCCAAGATCTTTCGCGCCGATGTTTAATGTTGATTGTTCAATGATGATTGTTTGGTTATCTGTTCCACTCAAGAGGAGCTAGATTATTGTTTTGGATTGTTGAATATACAGTCAGAGTGTATTAAATTCACCCGTGAGATACCAAAAGACGATTGGCTCCCATTCTTGGACGTGCAAATAAGCTTAACTGAGAGCGGCTACATAACAAAGTGGTACCGAAAGCCAGTAATAAGAATATCCTGGTTCACTATCTCTCTTCTCATCCCTCAAATACGAAAAAGGCGCTAGTAAAAAACATGTTTTGAACAGCAGCCAATGTGTGCACCAGGGAGGAGCAAAGTAGGAACCGTGAAACTGGCTCGGGAAGTAGCCACTTCTAATGGATACAAATTTGTAACCCCTCGGCTTAGGTTTAGAGGAAATAATGCGCCTACAAACGAAAACTCAAATGAAAGGAAAGTCCCGTTTATCCTCCCGTTTTTTTAAAATGAGATAAGTACAGCTATAAAACGATGTTTGAAAAGACCGGGTTTAGAGCAATCGGTGGCCATTGTAGAAATACCACCGAATACTCTAAAACGCCAACTGGTTCGCAATCGCTTATATGACCGTCTCTGCATAACGAAGGATTGTAAAATATGTCCTATCGGCAGAGACGGTGATTGCATGAGCGTAGGTACAGTCTAGCTAATCTGATGCATAACGTGTAGTGATAAATATATTGGCGAAACGGGTAGGCCACTCTATGCCCGCGTAGAAGAACACCTAGCTGACTAGCGTCTTAATAGACGGAACATCGCGCTAAGGACGCATAGAGCACAGAAGCGCGACGGAGTTGATTCTGAAATTGAAGTCACCATCCTTGCACAGGAGCAAAAAACATCAGCGCGAAAGATCTTGGAAGCGTTTTGGATTAATACGACCAATCCAACCATAAGCCGCAGGGAGGAATGCCTCGTAAACACTCGTGATATGAGCCAGTATTAAGAGACTGTTGTTTTGATGGGTAGGGTGCATTACGAGCCTATGTGATGTCATCCCGGTGATCTCCACTTGGATCATTCAGTGGAACACATAAAAAAAGCGGTGAGTATGTTGAGCGTTGATTTTGTGCTTGATGCGATTGAAATCTAGGTCTGCTGATTTTTTCTAAAAGAGTAATGGAGGTGTTTGACTGATTGGATTGCGGACAATTTGACCTTTCCAGGCTCTGAAGAAGGCGAATCGCCGAAACGTCAGCTGTGAAATAAAGTTTAATGTGACTCTTCGTGTTTTGCTTGAAGAAAAAAATCAGGACTCGATTTTACTTTCCCTTTCACACTTCAGTAAAACGGTCATTACAAAAAATAAGCACAGCGTTGGAATCGTCGAAACTTACGCTATTGGACTGAGCAAAGAGATGTGTCCACGGTGTGATATGCGTGTGTGAAGCATAAAATTTTTTCTTGCTACAGCGTTATATAAATGCTCTCTCAAATAATGCTAGATAGCACAGTAGCCAGAGATTGTTTTCTGGAATGATTACCAACACTCTTATGAAAAATTCTCGTCCACCGAAAGTAATCGTTTTTTCGTCTGTACCCGGATAACACAAAACAACCTTATACCTTGTCAACCCACAAAACATTCGTGCCCAACTCCCCGATTCAATGATTCCTTTGGCTCTCAAAAGCGTCAAAAATCTTGTTAGCACGTAAGCTAAATGGAGTATTATTCAGCATTGTCGAACGCGCAGTAGGCAGGGCGATGTTGGGAGTGTCGTGTACTACGCAGTCGAGAGACAAGGAGAGTTTGACGTCATACTTACACCGACGACCAAAAATCTGACAGAGTGTTCTGTATGCCAAGGTGATGAAAATCGGATAAAATCACACATGATGAGTTCAAACGCCAGCTGGTGGATGAAAACCAAAAGGATGGGTCTCATAGGATGTAAAATTCATAAAAGATCACCATCTCGATGATCAGAGTTCTTCATGATGATCTCAGAAGAAAAGCATGATGATCTTTACTGGCTTCCGCTTAGGTGGCTCGACGATAAATGGAAAGGCAGATGGTACAATTTAACACACCTTCTTCTAGTAAAGTTATGAACGACGAGAGAAAAACTTCGTAACATGTTCTTCCAACTATGGATGAGTGCATATATCAGTTATATTCTACCATTCGTTTATGTGTTTGCTTGCCAATATGTTTTGCATAGAAAATGGAGCAATGTAACAAAGTGACCTAAAAGCACCTGTAACCGTGTTCGGACATTTCTTAAAATTCGTCCTCCACAAAGAGGCTTGATACTCAGCATACCCTCGGCTAAAGGTCGAAGTACTGAATTTGGCTGAACAGCTAGTCGGCACAACACATGACCATATAATGGAGGACCAGACAAGTCAGCTAAAGTAATTTTGATAAAGAATTGTGAAATATGCAGACTATGTCAGTTCATAAAAAATATTTTGAAAAATTTACCAAAAGCTGATATTTTTAAGTCGTGAATTTTGCATTCATCACCGGCATCGGTCAGGACGAGGTATGCTCGGGCAAGCATATTGAAATGAGTACCACCTACTGCAGTATCACCACGAACGACATCTGGACGTTCCGTCGTGTTCAGGCTCGTCTTCTGAACGACAAAACTGCTTTAATTGCTTTGTAGGAAGTTGAAACATGGTTTTATACATGCCATTTCTATAGACCTATCGATAGCGACCACAACTAGTTAATGTGAAGAACGCCTAACATTACAACACAGGTCTCTGCTCATTTTAGAGAACCACATTCTATAAACTCAACTGAGTAGCCAAGGAATCACCGACGAACTTGAAACATGGGCCTACTCGAAAGGATTTGACTACGACGAAATAAAACCTGCTATGTTTGCTGATCAAATGTGATCTGCTAGAATGTTTTGAGTGTTTGAAAGGTCTGATCTGACATTTCAATGGTAGACGTACACTTTGGCGATCTCGCACGCCTCATCATCACCATATGTCCTACGGCTCACCCCTACTACCATAGCAGCGTCGCCAAACATGTATCAGTCTAGACGGAGTGAAAGGATCACTTGATGTTGCGGTCTAGAGTGATTAAAAGCCTTCTATATGCTCCTATAGCGGCTGTAAGCCATAGACTACGAAACGTTAAGTCATCGGAAATGCCACACCAGACCTCTGATAGGCTTAAAACACTTTATCAGACAACAGCGGATTTTTAAGAGAGGTTTCAGATATAGTTGATTGGAAGGTGATATAATGTGAGATTAAGGCCCACTATATCTCCATATTGCTCGTACCACATTTATCCCTTTACTTGATCCGTATCACTGTTTTTTTTTTACTGTGCTGGTCTCAGTGCTTTTAGCATTCAATTCGTCTCCTCGCGCTCATGCTTTGACGGAGGACCACTTGATTTGTTATTTTCATGAACGGCAGATTACCGGCTGAGTACATCCCCTTGCCATCCGAAGGATAGCCGGACTCGGGTATTTCGTAAGGATCTTTGTTGCTGATTGTAGGAGAGTGTTGGGGGAAGTGGGAAAATCAGTCTCGTATCAAGCCGCACCGATTATCACTAGCCGCTAAGTCATTGGCCCCATGATAGTATCCATTATTGAATAAAATAACCAAAGGTTAAGTAGGTTAGATGACTTAAAACGTGCAGATAAAAATATTGTGATTTGTAATATTCAACAAAAGCTCAAGCCCCAAAGCCCAAAAGTCCAAAAGCTCATACCACTTGGCCGCCAAATCGTCTACCTAATGAGCGGGTGATTTTTGTCCTTAGACTTCCGCCACCGTCCGAGAGTCCTAGATCAGTTCTCGCCGCGTATAACGTTATTTCTACGCAAAAATCGTCTGGTTCACTTTCACTAAAATAGTATGATTAATATTAGAGTTCTTGAGAAAGGATACCATGAGTTACTGTTAAAGTAACTCACAATATAAATGACTCTGGAAATACGACGTCTGTCATGGTTCTATCGACATTTGTCACCATACTAGAGTCGACTACTCGAGATTTCGTTTGGAGCACCATAAACATAGAGTAAACGCGAGTTTCTAAAATAGCAGTTCTTTTGTTTTTATGAGAATGGAAGCACTTACAGCAATGATTCATTTCTTTCACAAGGGATGAAACACAGTAAAGCAATATAAACGCTTTCCGTCTTATCCCAAGATAATTTGTTTATCAACTCAGAATTAGGAGGAAATCAATCAAATCTTCCAACACATAGAAACTTTTTGTCAAAATTCTCTGAAACTTGCTACCACGTACTAATTTTGGTAGCAAATAGGCTTGCAACATCCTTTTTCTTAGCTCTTTATTGTCATATTTGTTTAGCTCTTCAGAAGCAGTCAAGTACATTTGGCAGGATTATAATTATTATAGTTGGCTCCTTTATTTTCAACACGCCATAAGTTAAAAACTTCACGATACGATGTCATGCAAAATCAAACAAGTTCTACACCTATTGATCACTACAACAATCTTGTTAACTAATGAATGATAATTATGACGCCTAAACAATGAGTAGTCCGATGATATATATGTATATATATATATAATATATATATATATATATATATATATATATATATGCTAAATGTGATTCTCAACATTTTTTGATAAACGAATTTGTTTGCTTGTAATGTCAGATGACTTTCATTAAAATCTCGCTTTCAGCTGAAATTGTGACGATTTTTATTGCTGAGAGCGCTGAGATCCTTGAATTACACGATTGTTCTACGCATCTTTAATACTGTATAGATTATGTGACATGTTCATTTCCTTGAAAAATCAAGTCGAGGATTCTCCAAACTATAATGAGTTTTCTTTGAAAAAGCTACATTATCGTGTATATCATATTCGATGCTGTCTTGGAATAAGAAAATAATGCGAAAATGTTGTAACATCGATGGAGAACGTGACGAAACTCGGGAATGAGAAGGAAATGAAAATGGAAATAGTTCATACACATTATCGAATTGATTGCCTCTACAAACAATTAAAATGATGTCATCGATTAGTATGCAATAATAAAACAGTAATGAGGAGGATAATTACTTGAATACTTACCACCTTTACATTTGAAATGTTGATCTCTGTTCCACGCCAATGGTACGCTAAGCTGTGACACGCCGACATTCGCACGACAAGGCTGTGGTCCACTAAAATCAGTGAACACGACACTAATCGACGTCACATCGTTAATAAACAGAATGAATGAATTGCAAAGAAAATGTGACAGTACTTACTCGATATTAAAAACCTCGACCACCGACATTATTAGTAAAAACCACTGAGTGTAGTGTTAAGTGATCAAAAGGAACATTACCCGCCCTCAAATGATACTGATAACCTGTGATATTGAATGCTGACTACGAGTACGATTGTACTGATACGTTAAAAACACTCAAACTGATAACGTTTAACAGAGACTCTTCCACTTTCATTTCTTTATAGGAAAAAGCTCTATGGATATTGGAAGGCCATTTTGTAGGAAAATATTGGCTTGCCTGCTAGCATAAGCGCACAGAAAATAATGCTGATACCAAAAGTTTTTCAATATCCGGTGTGTGTGCTTCGAATATGTCTAGATTATAACATTAGATTATAAAGGCAAAAGAGAAATCTCAGATTGAAATTGTGACTATATGCTGAAATAGTGAGAGCGAGAAAAACGATGTCGCATGTCAGTTGCTTAGAAATTAAAACTATTCGTATCAGATAGATTCAAACTATTCACGTCAGATAAATTTTTAAGTGTTTGCACTTGCAATTCCTCGTGTAATTAGCTTTTGCCTAGTATATTCTGGTCAAATCAAACTATTTTGTGATAAGTAGGTCAAACTAATATAATTAAACATGATAATAATAGGAACATGATGGATGGTCGCAGAGTGTATCTAAGTATTGACCTGAAATGCATTGACTGGCATGCATTGACTACAACGCATTTGGCAGGAAGTTCAAAGATGTTTCAAGCTATAATCAACGTGTTCTCTTTCATATTTACATTGGAATTACTCAGAATAAAGCAGTTTGCGATCGACTAGTGCACGTGTACTCAACGTTTCGAAACTTGAATTCTTCCGGCTGAATTTTTTGATTTTGATTTAAGGAATTATTGAAATCACTGTGCTTCTCTTGGAATGCGTAAAATCATTTATGCGCTTAGAGTTAGTAAAACAGCGTTTCTTTTGTGAATCTATGAAATCCCAAATTTTGAATATTAAAGCGATGAAGAAATCATCAGTCGTTACAAAAGGAAGAAATTTGGAAGGTAAGTGATATGCGAAATGCCGAAAACATAGAAAGCTTCACTAAGTATTCTGCTACGCAACAATGATTGCATCAATGAGTTACTACAAAGTGTCGCACCAGTGAAAAGTATCATTGCGTAATTCATATATTTACTTGAGTAAACTTTTTCCCACATTTCCTGCTCAAACTACAAAGGTCAAAAATTCTGACTTGAAGAAATAAAACTTTTTTGCTTTTTACCCTCACAGTAAATCCAAGAGAATTGTAGTTTGAATCATGGAAATTCGTGGATTGATTTATTGAGCAAGAACTACAGTAACAGATTCCGCCGCAGGAATAGATCTGGAAATTGAAAGCAACATTAGAGGTTTTTTAAACAAAACTTACAGTGCGTCATTTTCACTGGTAATCCGGCATAAGAAAGTGGTTCAATTGTTGAAGTACACGCTGCTTATCGGTGACAAGAGTGTGGAGCTCCCCACATGCACGCAACGACTAAATAGTATTAAAAAGATATCGCTTTGTTAATGTAGGAGACGTCCTGACTTTGAAAAACAGCTAGATTTAAAGTGAAACTAGTCATGAACAGAAATAAGTCTTCAAAAATACGTTTAAAACTATTCCTTAGATTCAAATAGCTACCGTAATCAGAAGAAAAGGTGATGAATGAATATCACAAGCTGATAAGCAATAGTTTTGTTATGTTTTCTGAAATCGCTGCAGATATTCTGTATCTCCTATTGGAAAGCCCTTCAATATTGTCATACGTGCAGCAGCCAATATCACTCTTGTGAATAGAACCTCATCGCTAAATGTCACTAATGCCTAGATAGTTCCCAGTCGGTCGGAAATACAAGTTTAATGCAAAAATAATAGCTAAAAAATCAATACGTTTTTCTCCGTCATCAAAAACTCAAGGCCGCAGAAGAGTACCAAATAAAACCAAATATATATATATATATATGTATATATATGGCTAGAGGTGCCTACGTCGCACACGAGGTCACATGGTTCGATCTCGCGCCTATGGCTCACCAAGCCATCCTCCGGGGTCGGTAAATTCGTACCAAGCTGGTCTCAGACTTGTCTGGGAGGATAAGCAGCACTGACTCGGTTCAGCGGGAGGCCACCGCGAGTCATTGTAAAGGCCAGATGTGCATTCAATCACCTCAAACGAAGTTGAAAATTGAGGACGAATGCATGGCGCATACCTCAAGGATTGATCAACGCCGAGAGCTCTATTCTTTTTATGGAAATATATCTAAATCACAATTGCAGTGATTTCAAGAGTATATCTACACTTAGTGTCTCATGTCATACTAGGTAAACTACTGAGGACGAAGTAGTATGAGACGTGCATAGAAAGGAATGCACCGCTAGGATAAAGCTGATCGCCAAGATCTGCTCTTTCTGAAATGCATTACGGAATCGTAGTCCGAACGACTGTTGAACGAATGTGCCGCAAACTCAGTCGTTAGTGTTTCGCGATATATGCGAGGTTCAATGCCGTCCTCATCATCACTTCTCCGTCATTTCTTCACTTGCATGTTGTCTACAATATTATTACTTATAACTTGTATCCTGCACAATTGTCTAGCTCATCGATCTGTCTATGAGTGTGGAATGTGTTGAGGGAACGGTTGACACATAGCACTTTTCAATGCGTTGTTATTGGCATAATGGACATACGCTGCTCAATTCCTTCCTGTTTTCAAACCAGTAGGATTTATAACGTCCTTTATTGGGAGAATTACGATCTGAAGTAACATAAATGTATTTGATATCACTTTGTGCATCTGAGTCGATAAATTTTGAAAAGAACGAAAAAACATCGTTTATGAGCTCGAATGAAAAGATAGCAGCAACGAAAATACAGACAATATAAACGAACAGTGATAAAAAGTGTAGCTATCGCCAGAATCTATAGTCGATATGCGTTGATTATCCATGATAATTCTGCGATTTTTCGCATCCGTCACTTAAATAGATTATCTTTCTTGAACAAAAACAATCTCTATAAAACTATTAGCAAAAGACTTTAGAATCGTTGGAATGACAATCGTTTGTGGTTCATAAAGCAATTCACTGGCGATCTTTTACAGGTTTGCCGACTTCAATCGAGAAGAAAGTTAAAACGGTCTAGGAACCGGGTCAGAAAACTTTGTCGATTTCAGAAAGGAAAAAAGCATCAACGTCAAAAATTTATTATCTTATACGCGAAGTCTCATAAATTTAAACAGAAGAAAAAACACTAACATATGGAATACTTATGTACATTTAACAAAATGACAATGTTTCCGATCTGTTCCAGTCAATCGCCTACAGTGGCACTTTGAATAATCCGACTAGGATTATTCAGCGCTCTAAACATTGCCGTCAACGTTTCGAGTACGAATCTCATAGCAATTCATCGTAGAATAATAACCCTATAACGTTACGTTTCTATTGGATCGTTCTGATAGAAAAGTTGAATCTTTGCCATATTCATATTTAATGTGCCTTTGTAATTGTAGAAACTAACCAAATGACAGCGAGCACATGTCATCCCTTCAGAACTCAGGAGTACAGTTCTGTAAATAATTCAGAAACATGAAGAATAAAATTTGATAGAAGTAGTAAAAAAAAAAGCAAAAGGAGAACCTGTAGAGCACCAGCAAACAATGAAAAACTCTCATATAAAAAGAAAAGAGCACTATAGATTAAATGGCATCGATAAACTACCACTATTATTAGATGGATACTAGTACGTAATCCCAGTTCCAAGTCAAACTTTGAAATGCTGATACATGACTACATATATACATGTATATATATATATATACAAATACATATATGTACATATATGTGGATATGTATACATATATAATATACATACATTTAAATATATATATGCCTTTTATGAGTAAACACCCGAAATTTTTCTTAACACTCGAATCATCTAAAGTATTTACACATTTATTTCTAAATTGGAGGGAATATGTATTGTTCTGATGCAGCTGACATGGACATTGCGCGGAGCGTCCGGAGTCAAGTGGTTAAGTAAACATTGCCGAAAGACAAGACGAATCTAAAGCCTTTCATTGGCTTTTTCATCAATTTCCAGTCGTAGTACATAAATTTTGAGCTATCTGCCTTTTTATGCGCAGCGTTCTTAAGAGAACGAAATGACGTGAATGAATATTATAGACCCCCAAAAACTTGTGATTGTTATTAAGGCTTCCACGTTAACATGTTCCAAAAAATAACTGTGAATTTAATTTGGGAAGGTGCAGTTTGAACGAAAAATAGTCGGAAACGTGCTATCTCGATTCAAAGCTAGTTTTATTTGAATATTGTTAGGCCAAAATGTAGGTTTGACGTTAAAATACTTTAACGAAAATGATGAAGTGTAAAGCGAAGTATTTAGATCATCTAGGCACATCACTCAATCAAAAATAAAATCCATGCTTATGGTGTCGTAAAACCGGACCATTTGGAAGGCTGATCTGTTGTTTTTGAGTGGAAAATTTTTGTGATTGTTAAAAGTGAAACACATTCAACGGGTCAGTGATAGGATCAAAAATGTAAGGACTTCGTGAAAAGATGCACTCATTGCTTAAGAAAGTTTTGAGTACTCCATAAGACTGAGTGAAGAAATTGTTGGAAAACTCTTTTTTTCTCTCAAATTTCCAATAAACATTTCTGTCTTTCTCCAAAATTATTTATATACACAACATTAAAGTCTACTGTTTAGTTTGCTCAATGGATTATGATTACTCGAATAAATATATTAAGCAGTAGTCATAAATATATAACGGGCAGTAGTAATTTAATACTCGAGGAGCTGAACCATAACCAAAGAAAAAGCTTAGAATGCTTCCACATAAACATAACAGTACTGAGATGAGAGCAAAATTTGGAACATATTTTGCGTTGTGCACTCCAACCTCTACTCTACCTATCCGAGACAGCGTGAATAGGCACGGCACCATCTCGCTGTCTTCTTGTAAGGCATGTTTCAATGTATTCGATGGTTGCCAGCAATATTAGGACATTGTCATTCTGTTGTTAAGGAGAGGAAGAGAATGAAAGTTAAAGGTCCACCACTGATCATTCTATGGGGAATCTGTCATACACTTGACTCGCTTAAACACCTCGTAGAAATGACTAAGTGCACTTCTGATTTGTACAATGTATTTCTGAGAATTACCAATGTGTCATGTCAATAGTGGTTTTATCCACAAAAATGTGGTATCAATTTGTCGACCGCAAAAGACAGAAAGACTGGCGAACCTGAGGAGCGTGATTAAGGGCTTTCACTAGCACTTGATCACGATCACAAGCAGACCACCAGCTTTTGCAGATCGTGGGAAGTTCGAAGACTTGCAATTCTATTAGTCCAGTCAGTCAGTCAACTACGGAAAGAAGATGTAACAAGCCTAGTGCTCAATGCAAATGATACGGGAGTGTTGAATTCAGCGTCAGGTATTGTTTCAGAAACAAATTTTCATTTGTGTATGACATGTTCGATTTTTCGTTACACATTTAAGGAATTAAGGCAATTCTATACTTAAGAGCAGTAATTAGAGTCATTCGGCGCTCGTCATATACTCAAACTAATAGTTGGGCGATGTTGGGCGGCATCTTTTTATGACGTGGTTATGGTGAACACAGAATATCCACGTTACTGGATAAAAGCTATTGGAAATCCTAGTGCTCGAGAAAGCGAAGAATCCGTGTTTGCATTCAAAAGTGGTTTATCCTTGCCAACACCATGCTAGCAAACCTCTTCGCGAGAGTCCTTTCTGGGGCCGAAGTAAACATTGGTGTATCCAACAATGCTGAGTGATATGAAAACGCGCATTTTCAAAAGAGTTGAACCCATATTGCACCCGTATCGTAGGTACGTGCTACCACCACACCAAGATGATGATCTGCTATCACTTCTTCTACGACACTAAGCATCAAAGGTGTACCGCAGAATGATAGTTATGCAGTGTTAACACGTGCCTTCGATATGAGGAAACTGCGATTTCAACTCCTGTGCGAGGTGTTTTGTTTTGCGTATCATTCAGCATTCCTTGGTATTCAATTATAACGTCGTGACACTGATTTTAGAGTGCTGAGATAAACAAATGTTTTACTTTTGCTGAACAGTGCAGATCATCGATGTCGTAATTTTTTTTTACACCGTTTTATGTTCCATAATGTGACGGGAGCCAGCACTTCTTGTATTGGGTTTTGTTTCCTCACATTCATATACCACTTGTGTACTCTAGATTTTATGTGGATATCGTCTGATAAGACTATCGTCTTCTTCCTGAATGTTCAAATCCTAGTCGATCATGTTTTCTATGGAGCATCCATTCTAGGGCATTGTCACATTTTTATCCTAAGCATTTGCTAGCTTTATGGATAGGATCGAAGGTAGAGAGGGAAACTAATCAGCGTTGTAGACCATAAAAATGAACGACCTTCTCAGCGAAAAAACCTTGTGTAAACAACCAGTATTTTTGACCTTTAACCAGATATAATAACATTTTAGTGGAGTCACGTGGGATACCATCATTGCTACTGTGTTTCGTGCTTGAGTTATGCCATTTTTGTAAAGTGAATCGTGTCAATTCTGTAATGAAGTTATAAATGTTAAGGGCTCCATGGAAGACTGAATACTTATACATAATCGTCGATTTGCTCTAGACGATGAACGCTTGTAAGTTCTCGTAGGCATGAGATTGCTTTAGCATTGAAACTTTCAATTTGAAAAACGTGTGAAGTCTGTGAGATTGTTGATATTACTATCGTTAGATGCGAATTCATGCTTTCAATGTACATGTGATCAACTGCCCTTATAACAAACTTGAACCGAAATCTTCGTGGTAAGGTGGCCTCTGGCAAGGCATACGTCCGCCGCAAGGCGTTATTCTTAAATCAAACTCAAATGCTAATATTTTTAATGCTTGTTTACACGTTTTTGCTTTAGAAGTTCACATCAACTCTCATTCATGACCTCTTTTTACCGACAGCTTTTATTCACTAGACATTTGGTAGTCATTCGGATAGCCTGGAAGACGTAAATTTCAATCTTGGCTTTGATTAAATGAAAAGCTTTCTCAGTGCGCTGCACAAACAAAAGCAGTATCATACATTGCTTTGGAGTATTAGCCTTACCTAGAGCATCACAGTGGATGTATTGATACTTACACAGTAAAATTAGCGGCTAAGGGTGCTCTAACGCATCGAAAGATGGAATATTAACGCGAATATTTCTATAAATACCAAGGAAAAGCTATGCCATGTCAGATTCTTATGCTGTTTTATGCCCTGATAGAACATCGAAGTCAAATATATAGTTTAATATCAGAGATTTGTCGTCATATGTCTCCAGAAGTACGGAGAGTGCGATCAAATTATACCGAACCTTAATTTCGTCCCATAAGTGAAGTAAAATGGCACACAATATAACAGTATGACTTATGTTTTTTCATCTTCCATCAATTGACATCTCTTTGCCACGTGCTCACCGTGTCTCACTAGTTGAGACGGTCACGACTTTCATAGTAATTTGATACTGGACTCAGTTTGAGTAAGCGGGTAAATGTTGAATTAAACCATCTCAATAAAGCATTTTAACACCTATATAGGCATTTAAACATAATTTCACATCTGTGTATAAGTCAGTCAACTAACTTCTACCTTTCATTGTTCAACATTTCCTTCCCTGTTCAAGACCAAAGCAGTTGAGCGCTTTCATAGATACTAGAGGATTTTTATAGGACTTGGTAGATAACAAACTCCCACGTCCATAGTGACAGGCGTTGCTCCTGAAATGCGGCTTGTCGTGAATAACTTGTATATCATTGCAAATTCAAACGACCACCTAGTCTCTTACTTTATTTCAAGCTTTCTTTGAAGGCTAGTTTGAGATCCGTCGCGAACCACATGTAAGTTTTTAGCAGGCTTTCCTGTGTAATTTTTCCCTGATCATAAAAATGACGTGTTGTCATCTTCGTAGCACCCTGGTGCTGATATGTAGTTTTATGAACGGCAGGAGATGAAGCTACTTATCCACCGAGCTTCAAGTGGCCGTGGGGGCCTTTGGCTGGGGCGGGGCTCAGAGGGGGGAGGGCGGGGC